>PVKH010035843.1:0-11676 GCA_004027955.1 Chaetophractus vellerosus
AAGGACAGACGTGGAGATCCCACCCTAGTAGCTTTAGACGACTCCCTAGGCATCTTCCTTCCCGCATAGATGCTTTATGAGACAGTAACTGTGGTGGCTTACAGTTACGTACCCCAGAAAAACATGTTCTTAATCTTAATCTATTTCTGTGTATGTGAACCCATTGAAAACAGGACGTTTTGATGAGATTACTTCAGTTAAGGTGTGGCACAACTGAATCAGGCTGGGCTTTAATCTGGATTAGTGGAGCCCCAAACAAGCAGAATGAAAGTCAGATGGAGAGGAAACACGGGGAGCAGCCAGGAGGCAGGAAGTCGACAGAACCGGAAGAGAAAGAAGATGCCACCACTTCCATTTCCATGTGATGGAAAAGCCAAGGAACCCCAGAGGTTGCCGGGCAGCCAGAAGATACCGTAGCAGGAGGAAGCAAGCCCTCCAGCCTCTAAAACCCTGAACCAATAAATTCCTGTTGAAAAGCCAACCCATTGTATGGTATCTGTTGCAGCTGTTGGGAAACTAAAACAGTAACCCTATCCTCTTCTCTTATTATTCTCATTTGATGGGAGGATGAGAACAGCATCTATTTTTTTTTTTTGTAGCAGTTGTAAGTTTACAGAAAAATCATGCAGAAAGTACAGAGCTCTCATTCACCTGCCCCACATAGTCTTCCTGTTATTAGCATTTTGCTTTAGTGTGGTAGCTTTGCTACAATTGATGAAACAATATCAAAATTATGTCAATAACTATAGTTTTCATTAGGGTTTACTCTTCATGTTGTATAATTCTATGGGGTTTAAAAATTTTTTTATTCTGGTAATATATATATACAACCTAAAATTTCCCATTTTAACCACTTTCAACTATACAGTTCAGTGGTGTTACATTCAAAATGTTGCGCTACCATCGCTACAATTTATTACCAAAGCTTTTCTATCACTGCAAACAGAAACTCTACTGATTAAGCATTAATTCCCCACTCTTGGTAACCTGTATTCTAATTTCAGACTCTGAATTTGCATGTTTTAATATGCAACACTTGCTATTTTCTTTTCTTTTCTTTAACAGTAGCCATTCTAGAGAACAGGATTTTGACTGGGAAGATCTGTGAAGACTTCACCTTCCCATTGGGTGGATGGAAGCTGAGTCTGGCTTGGGGTGCCACCTAAGATAAGTCGCATCCCAACCGTATACACAAAATTTAGGGGAGTGATTTTAATTAATTTTCATTTTATATTATGCATGGGAAAATGAATATCTTGTATGTAAATACTGTATTCTGTATATTGGAATCCAGCTGTAAATAATAAATTCTATTGACCCAAAAATATAAAATCAAACAGCTGAAAATATAGAGTGCTATCAGCAAACACAAACTGGCAGGGTTACAATAGAAATGCATTTAATTAAAACACTAGAGGAAAAGCCCGAATTCTACTTTTATCAGCTGTGTCGTCTGTGGTTTTCTTTTTTGTTCAGAAAACGCATGATTGCAGGGGAAATTACTCTCTTGGCTGTGATGTTTTGTGCTGCGTGCTCTGCTCACATATTTGACCTTGTGCAGATTGAATCTTCTATGTGGAGTGTGGGCACCTTGGATATGTCTGTGTGTGTGTGTGTGTGTGTGTGCGCGCACGTATCTTACATGTCAACAAATACAGTCCACGCTGTGCCTGCACTTTTCAGGTTCTCTTGCAGTGGTGGCAGGATGAAAGGGGTTCCTGGGTGTGCCAAAAGGTCTTTGCTGTTCACGACGCCTGAGGCTGCTGGTTTCATTTGGTTGTGTGAAGGCTCCTATTGTTGTTTTACATTATCCACAGATAACATATGAGAGCCTAATAGTCAAACTGTGACATGGTCTAAAGGGCAGACGACTTACGACTTTGCTTCTTTTCCCTCTTTTATTTTCACTATTTAAATTTTTGAGACGTACGTAAGAAGTCAGGATTGACAGGCTTTATATTTGGACCAGGACCAATCGGTTCACTCACCTAACAAATGTTTGTGGAGTGCTAAGCACTGTGTTTGGTACATCAGAGTCTGTGTTTCTCATATGCTACTGCAATATGGAAATGGGGAAAAATCTCCTAAGTAATTATTAGGGTTCAAGAGGAAATAAAAAATACAATCAAAGGCCATTAAGAGGATAATGAGACTGTGAATAATACATATCAAAATGTATAGGCTATAGCCACAGCCCTTAAATTGCTTTTTATTGTTGAAAATAAAAATAAATGAAGTTAGCTTTAAAATCAAGAAGTATGAAAACTAGCAAAAATTTTCAAGGAAATCAAGAAAAATAAATCTTGTAAAGAACAAAGCAGAAATCAATGAATTAGAAAACAGAAAAGCTCAAGATATGATAAATGCATCCAAGAGGTGGCTCTTGGAAGAAAACTAGTAATATAGATAAACCTCTGGCAAATTAGCTAAAGAAAGAGGGGGAAAACAGACAAAATTATAAATGATGTGGGGCTCTAAAAGACACACGAGAGATTAAAAAAACCAAGATATCACTATGTACAACTCTTTGTAAAGAAATTAAGAAATCTCAATGATGCAGGCGATATTTCATGAAAAATATGAATTACCAAAATTGACTCCTGAAAAAGTATTGCCCAAATAGAAAATTAATCATATAAAAACTAAAAAGCTAACAACATATTACTAAGTGGTAGCCCTAAAATAGCCTCTTTGAACACAGATTTTTTTTCTGTGTGTGTTTTTGTTCAAACTTTGCAGTAACAGATTATTCCTATACTCTACTAACGGTTCCAGATTGTAGAAAAGCATGGAAAGCCCTCTAATTCATTTTATGAGGCTAGTACAACCCTGAAATCCAATCTTGAGGAATATAGTGAAAAAATGAGACTAGAAGACCGAGGCACTAGATGAAAAACTATAAATAAAATAATATCAAACAGAATTCAATAATACATTAATAGAATCATTCACCATGACCAAGTACGATTTATTCCAGGAATGCAAAGACTTTTTTTCTTCAGATCATTTTATTAAAAAAGAAATAAAATAAAACCTTATAGATTGGCTGAGCCACCCTTTTGCCCCCCTCCTGGATTCCGTTCTGCCCCTCTCTGCCTCCTACCCTCCCGTCCTCCTTTCATCCTCTGACCTTTGCAAAAATCCAGTACAACAGCTATTTTGAAGTTGGTATTTAGCCTTCCAATCTGTTTGTGTATCTCTACTGCTTTTATAAGTGCCCATCAATATTAAGCTACAAATTGTTTCATTTGTCCTTAAAATTGCATAACTGGCTTTATTCTAAATGTGTTCCTCTAGAACTTGTTTATTTTTCTCCTGGTTTCTTTCACTTAGCATAATTCTCTCTCTCTCTTTTTTTTTTACAATTGATGAAAAATATTAATGTATTACTATTCACTACAGCCCACAGTTTGCTTTAGGTGTACTTTTGCTCAAATGCCGCCCTATTATTAAAATCTTATGTTAACATACATTTGTTCTGATTCATGGAAGAACATTCTTATATTTGTCTAGCTAACCACACTCATCATCCGCAACAGGGTTCACCATGCCATACAGCCTCGTGTTTCGTCCTTTAGCTTTCCTTTGGTGACATACACGACCCTAAACTTTCCCTTTCAACCACTATCATATCCTCATATCGGCGCTGCTAATAACATTCACTCTAATGTGCCATCATCACCTCTATCCAATTCCAAACATTTGTAATCGACCTTATTACAAATTCTGCACAAATTATGCCTCAGCTCCCCATTCTCTATCCTCATTCCATATTCTGGTGACCAATCTTCTAGCTATTAACTCTATGAGTTTGCTCATTCTGTTTAGTTTGTACTAGTGAGATCATATAATTTGTGTCCTTTGGTGTCTGGCTTGTTTTACTCAACATTATGTCCTCAAGGTTCATCCATGTTGTCATATGCATCCCAAGTTCATTTCTTCTTACAGCTGAATAATATTCCATCGTGTGCATATACCACATTTTGTTTATCTGTTCTTCGGTTGATGGACACCTGGGTTTTTGCCCCATCTTTTGGCAAGTGTGACTAATGCCACTATGAACATCGGTGTGCAAATATCTGTTCATGTCCTAGAACTTGCTTTTATTCTCACAGCATTATGTTTTTGAGATTTATCAAGGGTGATGCAAGTAGATCAAATTCATTCATTGTACAAATATAGTATATTTTATTTCTTTTTCTTTTACACATGGACATTTAGGTTGTTTCCTCTTTCTTAGTGGCTATTACAAACAGTATATATTAAACACTGTGTAACTTTCTCCACTTGCATGCATGAAAAGAGGTTGTAGAGTCCTGTTTTCTCACAGCTCTGCTAACTCCTGTGTCAGGTGGGATTTTATTCCTGTTCTAATTTGCATTTCCCTGATTAATAGTGCCTTGGAGAATTTTCCAATGATCATTGATCAGGAGTGTTTCCTCTTCTCTGAACTGTCTGTTTACATCCTTTGTCTACTTATATTAGATTTAAAAAATCTTTTTCCTATTGATTTGTAGGATTTCTTTATGTATTCTGAATTCTGATACAGGACTGTTTAATAACAGGAAACTATTGAAAAATACCGTATATGATCATGTCAATACATACCAAAAAGGCTTTATGAAATTCATTTTTAATAATGAGCTCTTTGAAAATTATGAATAGAAGGATGTTAAAAGTATCTATTTTAAACCAAGGGTGCATGTCAGGCTTGTTGATGGCCCATCAGATGCTTTCTCACTAGAGACAAGGTTGCTCGTTACCACCAGTATAACATAAGCTCGTTGTGAAATTTCTAACCGATGACCATATAGGATAAACCAGAAATAAGAGATAAAACTATAAGAAAGAGACCAATCTATCATTATTTGCTGTTGATATAGTTATATGGTAAGAGCTATAACAACCTCAATAGGACAGTTCAGGGAAGTGGTTGAATATGAAATAAACATCTAAAAATCAATAACCAATAAGGAAATATTATAAAAAGTCTTGTTTGCAATGGCAGCAAAATATAAAATAACCAGACTATTTGTAACATGACATATACACAAAGAAAACTATAAAAATTTACTGAGAAACACAGATGCAATAAAGAGATGTAGCAATTGCCTTGAGCGAGAACCTAAATAGAGATTTAAATTTTTCCAAAATTAACTGATAGACTTAACACATGAAATTTACATTTTTTTAGTAACTTAGTAAAAACAATTCTGTTTCAATTATAAAAATTTGAGAACGGAGTCCCAATGGGAGACTTGAGCCACCATCTATGATAACTTATTACAAAGCTCTAACAATTAAAACAGGATGGCATGGCTCAAGATTTCAGAACCAGGTAAACGGAACTGATACTTAACCATATATTACTTTAACAATCAGCGAAGGTGGTAAGTGGGAAATAAATGATGCAAAGGCAATATTTTTAAAAATCAGAAGGAAACGGAAGCTAGAGTAAAAGAACAATGTAGGGCAAGTAAGGCAGAAGAAGTTGTGGGTACAGTTGCTGGCCAGTTAGACGAATCTGCAGTGCCTGACTCTGACCTCAGCCTTCCCTTTACATCTATTCCTGTTGGTTTTGGGAGGACAGGGCTGCAAGATAGTCAGAATCCCCCCACCCCCCGGCCATCCCCATCCTTATTTCTCCTTCCCCCTGCCTGGCTGTGTAGACTTTCAATGAGCACCTTAGTGGAAAGGCTTCATTTAGCAGCAGTCATGGTTAGGGAGAATGTTTCATGGAAGGCATACAGGTCAGAGCTTTGTAGTGGGTGTTGGGAATTGACTCATGCCCCATATAAAAGGCATATTCACCCTCCAAATCCCCAGTCCTGTAGGTGGAAACCTATTTGTAAAGAGGACCTTTGAAGATGTTATTAAAGTGTGCCCAAAATAAATGAGTGTGAGCCTTAATCCAATATGGCTAAAATCCTTATAAGCAGAGGAGATTGGTCATAGAAGGAGAAGCACGTGGAGCAGCCAGAAGATGGAAGTCAACAGAACCCAGAAGAGAAAGGTGAAAATGCCGCCATGTGCATTGCCATGTGACTGAAAAGCCAAGGACCCAGGATCATTGGCAGCCAGCCCCAGAACACCACAGCCTTTTGGGGAGAAAGCATTGTTTTGCTGATGTCTCAATTTTGGACTTCTCCTAGGCTCAAAACCGTGAGCCAATAAATTCCTGTTGTTTAAGCCAATACATTGCATGGTATTTGTTTTAGTGTAACAGTTAGGAAACTAATGCAATTGGTTAGGAAAATAAATGATTGTCTCCATAAATAATGCTCAGACTTCTTGAGAAATCATGCCCTTTGACTCATTTTCATGTAGTAGAACTTCTCCTGGAAGCACAAGACTCCCAAGGTCCTGTTCACTATAGTTCAGTCCCTACTCCACCCCTTCTCTCAACAAGAGTAGGCTGAGAAGAAAGGTCGGCAGGGGTCTTCATAGGCTAACCATTGGAGAAGATCTGGGAACTGGAAGGACCTTGAGTGTCTCATTCACTGATCCTGAATTGTGAATTGGGTGCATGGAGTGGAAATGGCATGGAGTAGGAGGATGAATTATTAGGAAATGTTCCCAATGTAATGTATGGTTTAGAATAGGAATTGGCAAACTTTTTCTATAAAGGGCCAGAGAGTAAATACTTTAGAATTTGGAGACCATATGGTCTCTATTGCAACAATTCAACACTGCCCTTGTAGTACAAAGGCAGCTATAAGTGATAGGTAAATAAATGGGCATGGGTATATTCCAATAAAACTTTATTTACAAAAAACAAGCGGTGGGTTGGATTTGGCCCAAGGGCCATAGTTTGCAGATCACTTGTTTAGAACATGTCTTTGTAATTAGACCTGTCTCCATCGACCTTGGAAAATTACTTCTTGAGATTGAGTTTCAGTTTCCTCATGTCTAAAGTGGGGGCCATAATAGGTCTATCTCATAGGGTTGTTGTACAAAGCAAGTGCTCAAGAAATGTTGGCTGTTGTTGTTGCTTTACTGTTAGCATCACCATTATAGTTTTTCTCTCCTATGAGGAATAGAAGTCACTAGGAAAGGTCACCCCAGGACGAACATGATCCCCCACTCCTGGCTTAAAAATAAAATCAGTACACTGATTCTACTTAACACTTCTGTCACTAGGCATGAGTCCTTAACATTTCCAAAGTTCTGTAACATCTGTTGGCAGGTCTTTGGATATACTTCACATCAGATTTGAATTCCTGAAGGCTCCATGCTCATTTTTGTAACTTCAAATTGGAGGTTGAACTAAAGATTTTTACGGAACTCAGACAGGACAGGACTTTATGGCTGTTGAGGAGAGTAAGTCATTGTCCCCATAAATAACATTCTGACTTCTTAAGTATCCACAGCGTAGCCAGACCATCTTTCTGCACTTTGGCTAAATTTCTTTCTCTCCGGACAGTCATTTGTTGCTGGATGCTTGGGAAGGGACATTTTTCCTTCTGCTTCTCTCTGATCTATCAGAATATCCCCAAGTCCCTGCTCTGGGGACTACTTTGGTGGTGACACAGAACCGTTTGTCACTGTCAAGAGCTAACACACGGAATGTAGTCTCTGAAAAGCTGGATTTTATTTAATCAAAGGACCTCTGGCAATAGGATGTCCAAATTATTTTATCTGATTTTTTCAGAGCCAATAAGTCAGTGTCTGAAATGAATCTTGGAGCCATCTACTCCTTTGCACCCCACTGCTTTGATCCAAGCCGTCGTCCCTCCCTCCTGCTATAGCCTCCTGGTTGGACTCTGTGCTTGTGCCACCCAATCCCCATTCCTCTCTCCACATAGCAGCCAGAGTGATCTTGCAAAAATGACATTTGATTATTAGACGAACACTTTTTAATTTAATGGCTTCCCATCAATCTTAGAATAAAAATCCAAATTCTTATAATGGTCTGTGAGATTCCATATGATCTGGCCCAGTCCATCTATCTCACTCATCGCAGACCCTCTCCTATGATAAGCCAGCCGTTCTGGTCACGTTTATAGTTCTCAAATACAAGGTTTGAACATGCTGTTCCCTCTGTGTGGATATTTACATCCGTTTTCTATACTGCTGCAACAAATTACCACAGACTTAATGGCTTAAAACATTGCAAATTTATTGTCTTACGTTACTGGAGGTGAGACGTCCAGAATGGGTCTCCTTGGGCTGAACTCAGTGTCGGCAGGGCTGGTTCCTTTTGGAGGCTCTAGGGGAGAGTCTGTTTCCTTGCCTTTTCCAGCTTCAACAGTTTCCCTGCGTTCCTTGGCTTGTCGGTCCATCTTCAAGGTTAGCAATGGCTTCAGTCCTTCCTCTACCCCTACTTCACTACCCCATCCCTGTCTCTTATTCTCCTGCCTCCCTTTTTCCCTCATAAGGACTCTTGTGATTACGTCGAGTGGCCCAGATAATCTCCCCATATGATCTTTAACTTAAGCACATCATCAAAGTCTCTTCTGTCATGTAAGGTAACGTGTTCACAGGTTCTGGGAATTAGCACGTGGACATGTTTGGGGGCCCATTATTCTGCCTACTACAGTGTTCTTTCTGCTAGCTGATTTCTTTCCAGCTTCTGGTCCTGACCTGAATGTACTCCTCAGAGAGGCCTTTCAGCCAACTCATCGTTCTAGGTTTCCCTGATTTTCTCTTTCATAAAACACTTTTAGTTTTCTATATAGCAAACACCTCAATAAATAGGCCCCAGTTGTTTTAAGTCTGTACCTGTCGTTGGGGGTTAAGGGTTGCCCTCTCCATCAACGAGAATGTAAATTCACAGATTCTTCAGGCTCTACCAGCAGCCAAGAGTGGTCCTCTGACAACAAAAGGCAGGTGCTGGCTGTTGGAGTGAAAGCACACCTAGTGCTTGTGTGCACAAAAACAGTAAAGGCATCTGAGTGCATGTGGGCAGAGCACCTGGCACGCCTGCTACGATCTCCCACTGCAAATGGACTCATTCACTCGTATTTATCCCCCTGCAACTCCATGCCAGGATCTGGAATGCCAGGAGACAAAGGCACGGTCCCAACCCGCACAGACTTGAAAGTTGAGTAGGAGAGACAGACGTTAAGTTCTTTTCTAAGATTTATTTATTTATTTTATTATTGTTTTTTATTTATCCTGCCCCCTTTCCCCAGATGATTCTCTCATCTGTCTGTGCATTGTTTGCTCGCCTTTTCCAGGAGGCACCAGCAACCGAACCTGGGACCTCCCCTATGGGACGCAAGTGCCCAACGGCCTGAGCCACATCCGCTCCCCGCGGGCTGTGGCGTTTGCTGGCTTGTGGCGTCTGCGCGTTGCGGTGGGTGCGGCATCTGCTCATCTTCTCTAGAAGGCACCAGGACCTGAACCCGGGACCTCCCATGTGGTAGGTGGGCAGCTAACTGGTTGAGCCACATCCACTTCCCTAAGTTTTTAAAAGTACCCAAAAATGGAGAATTGCAACTGTGTTTGGTGCTGTGGATGAGGGTGATGTGATATTAACAGAATAGACCTGGTCTGGGGTGGGGGACAGGGGTGGAGATGCAAGATGGGCAGGGAATTCTTCTCTGAACAAGTGATGCTGAACCAAGAGCTGAAGGACAAGTAAGATCAAACCAGGCAAACAACAACAACAACAACAACAACAACAACAAACACACACACAAATGAGGAAAGAATATTATATGCAAGGGAACATGTGCAAGAGTCCTGAGGCAGGGACGAGCAGGAGGAACTGAAAGAAGTGTGGCTGGGGTTCTGACAGCAAGGGGGAGAGATGAACTTATGGTTTGCCCACTTGCTGCCTGATTTCTTTTTGATCCTGCCCAGTGTCTTTCAGATCAAGATCTGTGGGCCATTCTACAGTATGTTCCTTGGAAGCAGAGGGGAAATGGGGACATAGAGAGGGTGTTAGGTGGAAAAGTCTATTTCCAAGTGTTCATCTCCTCGCCACTGAAGCTTATAGCTGAAATTAATACATAAATTTACAGCCGCAAGTCAGTTGTGATAAATAATCCCAGAAGTGTTCCGATTATTTACATTTTTATGGAATCTTGCCTGAGCAAACCCAGAGAGCTCACCAGGCACTTGAAGAATTATGTCTTGTTCAAAACCAATTTAATAGCAATGGAAAATAAAGCCATCTGTGGGAACTTGTAGAGCAGAGTAGTAATTCTCTGCCAGATGAGCAATATACAAAAAGCACCAACTCAACCCGAACACACCAAGCGCTGGCACAGCTCAAGGAAAAGTAACAACCACAGCTTAAATGAACTGTCTGAGGACACGAGGCCTCGGAGTCTTTTGCTTCCACATTGACCCAGTGAGGAAAGGGGTCCCTCATGACTGCTCTGTACACAGCGAGCTGTGCAAAAGGGAAGAAAGATAACTTAGTGGAGGGCTAAGAACGTGGGTTCAGGGTCAAAGAGAGAGGTTTGCTTCTGGGTTCCGCCACTTACCAGCCGGGCAACATGGGGGAGCAACCAACCTCATTAAATTATCTCATTTTTCTCATACGTAAAATGAGATAATACATGTTTGTGATTTTTTTCCTCTCCCACCCCACTGTCCTTTCCCCCACTTAACAGCATCCTGTTTTTCTTTTTAATAGTTTACCATTTATTCTTTTTTAACAGCTTTATTGAGGTAGAATTTACGTACCTTAAAGTTTGCCCATTTAAAATGTAGAGTTTGGCGAGTTTTTAGCAAATTGATATAATTGTGCAATTATCTCCACAATCCAGTTTTAGAACGCTTCCATCACCCCCAAAAGTTTCTTCGTTCCCATTTATAGGTAATTCCTGCGCCCACCTCCAGCTTCAGGCAACCACTGATCTGTTTTTAGTGTCTATAGTTTGCCTTTGCTAGCAATTTTATATAAATGGAATAATATAATATGGAGTTTTGTGTGTCTTGTTTCTTTCGCTCAGCATAATGTTTTTGAGATTTTTCCAGGTTGTTGCGTGTATCAATTGTTTGTCCTTTTTCACCGTGTATGCACACACTACATTTTGTTTATCCATTCACCAACTGATGGCTATTTGGATTGTTCAGATTTTGGCCGTTATGAATAATTTTGCTATGAGCATTTGCACAGACATCTGTGTGTGGACATTTATTTTCATTTCTCTTGGGTAAAGACCTAGGAGTGGAATCACTGAGTTGTGCGGTAAATAACTTTTTAAAGAAAATGCCAAATTGTTTTTCAAAGTGGCTGTGCCCTTTTACATTCCCACCACCAATCTTCATATTTGAAGATTACTCCATATCCCAGTAACTTCCTACTGTCTTTTTCATCTAGCCATTCCAATGAGTGGGTAGTGGTGTCCCAGTGTGGTTTAAATTTGCATTTCCTTAACGGCGAATGGTGTTGAGCTCCTTTTCATATCCTTCTTATCCATTCCTTGATCTTCTTTGCTGAAGTGTCTATTTAAATCTTTTGCCCATTTAAAAAACTTGGGTTGTCTTCTTATCATTGAGCTGTAAGCATTCTTTATGTCCTTTTTTTTTTTTTTTTTTAAAGATTTATTTATTTTATTACATATCTCCCCTTCCCCCCCGTTGCGGCGACGCGCCGAGACTTGGTCACTGCGCAGGCGCGGCTTTCCCCGCTTGTGGGCGGCTTCTGCTTCCATCACGGCCGGCTCCAGTTCGCGGGTGGCTGGCTGTGCTCGATTTGCAGGCGACCTGCCCTGCCCG
>PVKH010035844.1:0-11679 GCA_004027955.1 Chaetophractus vellerosus
CACGCCTGCCCATCACATCAGCTCGCTGTCTTCTTTAGGAGGCACTGGGAACCTCTGCTCCCTGCCTTGTAGTGTCTCTCATTTTTTTTTTTCTTCTTGTGTCTCTTGTGTCAGCTTGCTTTGCCTGCCCATTGTGCCAGCTCACTGTCTTCTTTAGGAGCCACCTGCATCCAAACCAGCAACTTCCCATGTGGTAGGCAGGAGCCCGGTCGTCTGAGCCACATCCGCTTCCTATTTTAAGAAATTTTATTTGGCTCTATTTCAAATCTGCTTGGTCATTCTTTAAAGTCTTTTGTTCTTTGCTCATATTTTAAGCTTTTCTTATTTAATCATATTAAGAATTTATAGTTTTATGTCTGATAATTCTAATATGTAAAGTCTTTGCAAATCTGATTCAGCCATTTCTTTCTGCTCACTTGTGGTGCCTTGTTTTCTTGTGTTTTGTGATTTTATTTTATTTTTTTCTGTGAGCTGCTCATTTTCTCTTGATACTTCATTTGAGGGAATTCTTTCCAGGAAGGATTTGTGTTTGCTTATGCCAGTTTCCTGGGGATACTACTTCCTTAGGATTGCTGTAACTTTAATTCTGGCCATACAATCAGAAACCTGGACCTCAGATCTCGGGGGAGATTTCCTGCTTTTTTCCTGTTCCGCACCTGTGATAAGGCAAGTTTCCCTGCTGTCCCCCTTTGTATGCAGGTTTTTTCTTTTACACTAAGGGTCTAATCTTTGGAGTCTTGGCTTCTTCTTTATACAGGAGTCTGTCTCTGGCTTCCTGTTTCTCCCGCGCTGCCCACAGCCTTTAGAACCCAAACTCGGCATCTCCAGGGTTTGGAGGAGACTCCTGGGGTGAAATCCTGTCTCAGCACGTTTTCTTCCTAGAAATTCAGCTTTCACTTCCCTTATGTCCTCTCCCAGATCCTTTCCTTTTGTGCTGACTGACCCAGCAGTGCATTTAAAAAGACGTTTGGTTTTTTGCTTTTAGTATTTTATTCAGCACTTTAGTTGTTTCGGTCTGAGGTTGGGTCAGGCTACTAGTCTGCATGCTGCTGAAACAAAATCCACATCAGAGCGTCTTTAGAACAGATTATAAAGTGAAGGGGATGGAACGTGTACACATAGTGTTTGTCTGTTCTTTCTGGGGAAATGGAGAAAAAAGTTGTTAAACACTTCAGTTGAAACCAAACCTTAAGTCAAATCGGCAAAATTACAGATGCGGGCATTTCTTCCCCTACAAAGTGCAAACCTATTTTAAGTGTATTAGATTCAACTTTGTAGCAGAATTTCCAATTGGTATTTCTTTTCTCTTCTTTTTTTTTTTTCCTTTTGACTTCGCAAACGTGATAGATTGAGCACTTCCTATTCGTTTTTAGGTATTGCAAATACAATGTTTAAGGTTGCTATTTAATATGACTCAATTTTTCTAAGCTATTTTAAGTATCTGGAAATCGAGTCATACAGTATTATTACCTACAGAAGCAGCATTCAAAACCCACAGGTTTGTGGTGGTTCATTAAGTGAAACAGATACGTAACTTGAGGTATAAGTTAAGGGCAGAAGTCATTCTTCCATAGCCTCTGCAATTTTATTCTGGGAACTGTTACCCATTATCGTTTACTGATTTATTCATTTGAACTTTGGCTGGGCTTAGTGCCAGGTCCCTCCTAGACACTGGGATATCGATAAGAAAAACCTTGTCTTTGCTCTCAGAGCACGTTGCCAGAAACACCAGGGTCACGGTGGGATGTGGGGTTCCTGGGGAAGCACGATGGAGGGGTGCCCACCCTGGCTTCTGAAATCAGTAAGGCTGTCCAAAGGAGGCGATTCTTGAAATGTCCATTTTTCCTATAATTCATTGAGTGACTTCTAACCCTTGTTCTATCAGATCAGTCACTTAAAAAAATGCTTACATAGAATACCTCAACAGACTTCAAGGCTAGATATGGTCTTTTAGGATCCCAGCTTGAAATTCAATTCAGCAGACTTTTCAGCAGCTGCTGTGCGTCTCTTACAGTGGAAGTTAGGTTAAGCTCTGGACCCTCCTCTGAGAGAGCTGGCATTCAAGTATTAACTCACTAATTAAAAGGTACCAGTTAAATGCCAGTTTAAGTGTATTTTCTAATGCAGATTCACAGAAGAGCGCTTGGAAATGTAGATACACATGTTAAGAGCAGTCTGTTCCGTGGTGGTTGCACCTTGGGACTGTTTTTCATCTTTTAGCTTGTTTTGTATTCTTAAGATTTTCAGAAATGAATAATTGTTGCTCTTGTAATAAGGGCAAAGCCACAAATTCATTTTTTTAAATTTAAAAGTTTATTATTTTTAACCAGCCTCTAGAGCAGATTCGCGAACTTACCACCTTCTATTTGTTTTGCATTACATTAAACTGAAAAAAAAACCACAGTTTTACCTAATGCTTATAAATAGTAAATAGCACTTCAGTAGAAAAATGCTAATGAATTCAGGATTGCAAATAGAACTTTTAAATTTTATTTGACTCCTCAAGTGTACTGTATTGTTTCACTTCTCCTATAAGAGAAGACTTTTTTTTTTCTTTAAGTTTTATAAAGAAAAAAAATGACTCAACAACCGGCACTGAAGCTGAAGGTCTTCAAAGTTGCTCCTTTGTAAATGCGTTTGTAATTGTGCCTGCCCTGCTGTTGCCTTTCCCTCGGCAGCCTGGGGACGCAGGGGGGCTAAGCCTTGGGGGGGGGGGCAGTTGTCATCACCTCTGTCTTCAGTCCTACAGTTTTAGACGGAGGAGTTGGAGATTAAGATTTCACAGCCTGTTGGTTGATGTGTCAGATTTCGTTTGTCCTGTGATTATCAGCACCAGTAAAGCAGAGTCAGGGTCCTTGTAAGCAAAGCAAAACCAGAAAACACACAAAACCAAAATAAAACAAAACCCTAGAAAACAAGATTTTTAGGAAGTGGATGAGTAGAGGCTTTAGGCAGCTGAAATTTTGGGTACCTTAGATAAGATTGTATCCAAGATTGTTTTGAATATTTGATAACATTTAAAGCTACTTCCATACTAGTTTTATTACTGCATCTATAATGATGTCCAAAGCAAAATTCTCATCCTGCTTCCCTTTTTGGTAAGTAAAAACATCGCATGCCCTCTCTGTAGCTTGAATTATAAAAGTCATGGTTTGTTGCTCTCTGAGACGGAACCATTACACTGCGTTATGTGTGCTTTTCAAACTGCTCCTCCCTGACTCATCGAGGATCTTGGCTCTCAAGAAAGCTTATGGCAGCGGTGATAAGCTTCCATTTAAGAGAGGAACTGGGCTGTTTCTCAAGTGCACCAGTCTTCTCGGAGCAGCAGGGCATGCACGCCGACTCTGGCCGCAGCACCTTCACCTCCCCCAGGGCTGCTGGCCACCCCCAGAACCTCAGAGTCGGTGGGTCTGCGTTTCTGCAGCTTCCACCGTGCTGCTGCTGCTGTCACACTTTGAGGCCCACTGATGTGGAGGGTGGGAAAATAGAAGTGAAAACCTGGGTTTCTGTCCTTGGTCCATCCCTGAAATAAAAGGGGTGGGCTGCCCTGGCTCGCTGTGTGCAGGGCTACTCTTCTATCTGCCGGGTTCAAAGGGTGCTGAAAATCAAAAGCCGGGTAAACTACTCCCAGATGAAAGCTGTTTAGTTTCTCTTCACTTGGTGGCGGTGGTCAGTGAGGCTGAGAGGTTCTGTTGATGGGTCTTTGTATTATGTGTAAAATGGCTTAAGGCTATTAGGGCCTCAAATTATTATCCTGCTGCTGTGCCTGTGACCGGCTCTTCCTCCTCCTGTTGCTTTTTATTAGCCAGGAAAAATACCCGACAACTTTGTATATCATTGTAGTCCACAGTAATCAGCGAGATTTATTTGCTGTGTGTAATATGCTCCTAAAATAGTTGTATGAGAAAAATGTTTAATTCACTAAGGGGGATTACTGTGTTAAAGAACCCTGTTTTTGAATTTTTTTATAATTCACATAATGTGTGATATTTGTGTAAATACAGTTTCTTAATCTTATTCAAGTGGGGTATATGCCTATATCTAATTTTGATGAATTTGAATTTCAGCACCTTCAGTTTTCCTTTTTGCCCGGTTAGAGCTTCAAAGAAAATGGCAGAGGTTTGTCAAAGCAAGAGAAAAGAATGTTGATAGTCCCTAAACTGGAAAAATCTACCTCTGAAGAGTTGCTTGGGTCTAAGACATATATGCATTAAGGGAAAGGTGTGCTTTAGAAAATAGCTTTGGGGCTGCGAGGTTGTCTGTGTCCATGTAACTTCCCTCTGGATTATCAGTAAGAATTAACGTGTTTCTGAACAAGGGAAGCACAGAAGAAGGCTGTGAAACCCTTGTTGGCATTTACACCATTCAGAGTCTTGGTTGCATCTCTGCACAGCATACCCTATTAGTTATTGAAGGCATGCGTTGAGTTTTCACTCTGTTTATGGTTAACATTAGAATATTATTATGCATCAATATCAAGGTATATTTAAAGGAAATGTTAGCTGTGCTGCATTGCTACCAAAAATCGAAAGCAAGGTTTTTTCTGTTTGTTTTTCCCCCTTCATTTAACAGTCTCTCCAGGATTTATAGATCCTGTAAATAAAGAATGTATGCATATTTCCTACTCAGAGAATTTATCTATAGCCTAAAGGGGAAAACAGACACTTTAATATCTTCAGCTAGGTGTGCTAGTTGCAACGATAGAAGTATGTGCGGTGTACAGTGATGGCCTAGTATTTGGAGTCAGAGACAACTCCCATCTCTTGCCTCCATTCAGTATCATTGGAAACTTAAGAGTAAAAATGAAGTTATATTAATAAAGGGCCACAGTTTGAAAGTTTTATGTAAAAATAACTACCAGCCAAATACTAGTCCTAAGGTAGAAGAGGACCGTTCAGCCACTTGCGTAGACTAGGGGGTGGCGTTAAATACTGAGGACACTTCTCATGACAAGGGTTCTTTGTAATTGTGACTGACCTTGCAGAGAAGGAGTGCATTTCTAGTCTCCCTGGTTATGATCTGAAAGTTTATCTCGGACTAATCAAGCTAAGCCGTTTTCCTGAACCCGTGAAGAACTCGTGTTATGCAAATGCTTCTTTGGCATGGCTTGTTCCAAATTTCTTGTGACTGTGGACATAATATCTTGGAATGGCTAAAACTAATCTGGCTCCTTTTGATTTCCAGCTAAGCAGTTTAGTTAAAATGTTTGGAGAGTTTTATATACCTGACTGGCAATATTTGGAGCTTATCCTAAGTTAGGGATTCCAGCCGGTGAGCTTTTGGGGGACCTTCAAACTTTATTTACAGACTAAATATCTTTTTCACATTTGCAATACTGTCTGTTTTTTTTCCTAAAGATTTATTTATTTATTCCACCCTCCCCCCTGTTGTCTTTGCACTCCCTGCCTGCTCTCTGTGTGTTCTGTGCTTGTCTTCTCTTTAGGCGACACCGGGAACTGATCCTGGAACCTTCTGGAGTGGGAAAGAGGCACTCAATCTCTGGCACCACCTCAGCTCTGTGGTCTGCTGCATCTCTTATTGTCTCTCCTTTGTGTCTCTTTTTTTGTTGCATCATCTTGCTGTGCTAGCTCTCCCGTACGGGCCAGCTCTCCGCATGGACCAGCTCTCCTGCACGGGCCAATTTAGCTTCCCTTTCACCAGGAGGCCCCAGGAAACGAACCCTGGACCTCCTGTGTGGTAGACGGGGGCCCAATTGCTTGAGCCATGTCCATTTCCCACAATACTGTTTTTAAATATATATATATATAATGGTATTAATAAAATATGGACTCATTTAAAAGTACTAAGGACTTCACCTTTTTAACATTAAGTATTTCTCAATGAATTATACTTTTATATACTTACTGTTGTTTGCGGGGTGATATATGTAGGTGGTGAATTTTGAGGTGGTTGGCATTCCTTGGTTATTCGGGGCAGCTATTACATGAAAGTCCATTTCCCTTATTAGTGTTTGGTTTCCTTTGTATTTTATATTTAAAAGTGAACTTTTTTGTTGTTTCTTCTATTAGAGATGAAATGAGTGAATAAAATCAGTTTTACCTGATTATGAAGTTTATATATTTTAATGCTGTTGAAGCTGGGAAGTGTTGGATTCCTCTAGGTTCTTGGCTATGTTGCATAAAAGATATTAAGAACATGCTAGTTTAGTTAGGCCAGTAAAAAGAGTTTATTGAGAAATGGGGGAAAGAACAGGGCTTGCTGAAAATTGGGAAAGAAGGATGGAAATACGCACCCAGATTTGATGCGGGCCCCTCTAGGCAGAGAGAGCGTTTTTTGGCTTGTACAGTTAGTTTTATTAAGCTATTGATTACTCCTCCCCTTGCTAAGGCTAAGGGGAGCAGCCCCAGCTGTTATTGGTTACCTCACCAATGGTCAGGGCCGATGGGGAGTTTTATATGGGGTTATTTGGGACCAATGGGGAGGCCTGTTTGGAATTATCTAGGGCCTCCTCTTGGCCCCAGAAAGAATCTCAACTGGGACCTTATGGTCAAGGTCTCAGCGGGACCCCCAGGCTTTGTTTTTAGTAGTGGTGGTTTCCGGGTGGTAAGCTATTTTTAGCTGTCGGCCATGTTGTCTGCCCGCCATCTTGTCTACCTGCCATCTTGTCTGCCCGCCATGTTGTGGCTTGTCTTCTCCTCATTTCCCTGTAATAACCAGCCTCACTATTGTGATAAAGCAGAGAGATCAGAAGCCTGGTTCAAATCCCAATTTACTAGCTACATTACTTTGGGAAGTTACATACTGTTTTGGTTTCCTCATATGTAGAATACAAATAGTAGTATAGATTAGTTTCACAACCTAGGTCTGCAAAAAAAAAAAAAAAAACTTTATTTTTCTGTAATAATTTAAAATAAACTTTGTCCCCATCCTCCTGGGGAAGTGGGCCTCTAGCCTGCTAGTGCTGCTGCTCCTCCTCTTCCCCAGGACGGCATCTAATTCTAGGCTGGGGACATTCACATAATGCCAGGACCTTGAGAGGGCTCTCAGGGGAACCCCATCCTGTCTTCCAGTCACCCCCACACAGCTCACCCTTTAGGGGCCCTCCAGACTAAGGGGTTCTCCACCTCTTCCTTGGTGTCCCATGTGATAGCAGAGCACAGATCTCTGCAAAGCTCAGGCACATTCTGTCCTCGTGCAATAAATAGCTGTTTTTCCCCTTGTGGTTTTGCTGTTACCCTGGAGTTCTGGAACCAGGGTGAAGGTTCTTCCTTCCAAGTCTTACCACTGTCTGCAGACCCTGTGCTGAGTACTTCCCCACTCTCTGCTCCCCCTGCCAGGATAATCTTTTTCAGGCTTTGGAATTAGAGATGGAGGTGCGAGAACAGGAGCCTTGCCCTCTCCTTCACAGTATTTCTCAGAAATGTTTTCTGTTCTCTCTAGGCTCACGGCCTTTGGAAACCAACAGCAAGACTTCATTGCGTTCTGCTTTGTCACATCCCTTCCCGCAGATGGTTTGGGTTGGGGAGGTAGGACTTTAAAATAGAAGACAACTAAGGATGGATAGATGGACAGATGGATAGATAGATTGATTGATTTCCAAAATATTATCCCCACCAAATTATCTTAAGAATTAAGTAAGAATTTATGTGAAGTGCTTATAGCAAGCGTTTTTTGTTGTGCTTGGGTGGTATTATTCATATTATCAAAAATGGAAATTTGGGTCTTTAGGCCCCCAGATCTAGGGTCTACCTTAACTATATTCATGGATCTGAAACAAGTTTTTCTAATTTCAAGTTATTCTTTTTTTTTTTCATTTTAAAAACAATTTATTGAAGTATATCCTTCATACATGAACATATATAAGCAATAAATGTATAGTAAAAGTTGTGAACTTATAAAACAAACATGCATAACATCATACAGGGCTCCCATATATCACCTAATTTCAAGTTACTCTTGTTGAAGTGATGAACTTTTCTTTCTGTGTCTCCTTATTTTCCTGAAAATAAGTTAACCCAGTTTTCTAAACCTGGTGTCTGGTTCTGTGAGTTTTATTCTTTTTGGCATTGGTGCAGTATACCTTGTTTATCTGGTAAATTACCTTTCTTACCTCAAAACAAGATAAAAACAAGGCAAGATGTTTGAGGCATGAGATACTACTATGACTGAGACCAAAAAGCAATTAGCATTGCTATAAAATCTATGACAGTGCCACTGTGTTTAACACTGTTCTGGTTTCCTCATTGCTAAAGCAAATACCATGCAATGGATTGGCTTAAACAATGGGAATTTATTGGCTTGTGGTTTTGAGGTCCGGAGAAGGACTAGGCAAGGCATCATCAGGGCAATGCTTCTTCCCAAAGACGGGCGTTTTGGGTCTGACTGCTGGTGATCCTGGGTGCTTGGCTCTTCTGCTGCACAGCAAGGCACATGGCAGCCTTTCCTGGCTTCTCTCTTCTCTTTCGGTTTCCATTGGCCTGCAGCTTCGTGCTTCCTATGGCTTTCTCTCGGTCTGAATTTCATTTGCTTACAGAGGCCTCCAGTGATAGGATTAAGATCCATCCTGATTGAGTTGGGCCTCACCTTAACTGAAGTAACCTCACTGATAGGTCCTACTTACAATGGGCTCACACCCACAGGAATGGATTAAGGTTAAGAACATGTTTTTATGGGGTATGTAGCTCCACACTGTCCCAAGCTTATCCATTTACCAGGTTCACAAATAACAGATCTAACCAGAATCTCACAGGAATAGAACACCATGTTATTTTGTTCATTTGGTCGATTTGTTGAGCACCTGTTATGGGCCAGAAATTGTCAAGGCATTATACCACTGGAGAAAATGATTAAAAAGAAATCCCTGCTTCAGACAAAAATCCCTTCTTCCATGGAGCTTGCTTTATATGGAGGAGATGGGGTGGGCAATAAAGAGCGAAACAAGGGAAGGTGGAGAGAAGTTGCTAAGGAGTGTGTGGGTGACACTCAGGTAAAGAGCTGAAGGAAGGGTGGGAGTACAGCCTCTGGATATGGGAGGAAAGAGGAGCAGCAGTGTGCAGCAGGAGCGCCCTGCGGCCTGGCTGCGAGGAGGAGGACACTCGTTGTGAGTGAGCCCCGAAGCCATTAGAAGGTTCTCAACAGGCCTAAAAGGACACCCACCCCCCTTTTCTGAGTTGAGCTCGTCTTTATTGGCCAGAGCCCTCTGGGAGAGTTAATGCTCTGTTCACGTTCATATTGGATCTTAGTCTTATTTTAATCCTCCTTAAAACGTAATTGTTACTAATTAGAATCACACTAGGATAATCCTGTGCTCCGTTTAAACCAATCAACAAGAGAACTGTAACTAGATGCGTAGACTGTCCTTTTGTGTGCGAGATTTATCCTTTTATGGATAGAGCTTATCCTTTCATATCTCAGTCAAGTCAGTTAAAAACATTTTATATGAAATTTTAAAACTAT
The DNA here is from genome assembly GCA_004027955.1 of Chaetophractus vellerosus. Classification (NCBI taxonomy): domain Eukaryota; kingdom Metazoa; phylum Chordata; class Mammalia; order Cingulata; family Chlamyphoridae; genus Chaetophractus; species Chaetophractus vellerosus. The sequence goes on from PVKH010035844.1 coordinate 9,418, forward strand.
CTCTAACACTGAGTTTGCGATTCTTTCTGATGGATCCTGGGTGTGCTGAGAGTAAATACGTACAGCCTGGCGGCCGTTTGCCCCTTTGGGCGTAAGTAGCTGGTTTGGCGTGTCCTCATCATTTCCTTGGCCTGACTGGTGTTCACTCAGTGGGTAAAATGTTTTCAGACTATCAGAGTTGGGGCAAATATTAAAAATTTATAAGCATTTTCCACGGCCTGCGTTCTGCTTCTAACTGAACACCAGTCAGTTAGAATTGATAAAGCAATTCCTTGTGGTGTAAACTTCCATAAAGCCTCAGCAATTTTGAGAATAGTAGTGTTAGAAAACAACTGGAACCCTGCGAATTGGGTTGGTTGGAACGTTCTCACCGGCGTAGAAGTCACGTTATCATTATGGTTTAGGGTCGTAAAATTTAATGAATCTTTATTCTCTTACTGGTTTCATTAAGTGATTTTTGCATGAAATTGTTTTAAAAACTCCATATATGTTTTAACATATCATCTAACCAGTTTGGCATGACTCACTATTTTTTATTTTAACTTTTGGTCTACATTTGAAATTTTTATAAATGAAAAGTAGAACAATACAGTGAATCCCATATGTGCCCCCCCGTTTCCCCGCTCATTATTTTGAAGCAAATTCCAGGTGTCATATTGTTTAATGATAAATTTTTCAGTACAAATCAATAAAAATAATGATTTTAAAACATAACCTTAATTCCTGTTACCTTACATATAAAATTAAGAATAAATCCTCACTGTGTTCAGACACCCTGTCCACTGGCGTGCAGCTAGGCACGTTCGTGAGCTAGTGGTCTGCTGTGTTCACGCTGCCTGATGTGCCGGTGAGGCTGGAGCCGTGCTTACCTGGAGCCGTGCTTACCTGGACGCTCTCTTAAGGTGACTGCCGACCGGTACTGGCAGGAATCTGCCAGTGTTGGCGAAAACCAAATTTTGCCAAAGGTAGTGTACTGCAGGTAAATGCCTAAAAGCTTAGGAACTGTGCGTGTGTTGCTCTCCTGTGGACTCCCTGCACTCGGCTTCTCAGAGGGCGAGGACCCCCTAAAAGTTTACGAAATGTGCGTGTGTTGCTCTCCTGTGGACTCCCTGCACCCGGCTTCTCAGAGGACGAGGACCCCCTAAAAGTTTAGGAGCTGTGCGTGTGTTGCTCTCCTCTGTTGACTCCCCTGCACCCGGCTTCTCAGGACGAGGACCCCCTAAAAGTTTATGAAATGTGCGTGTGTTGCTCTCCTCTGTGGACTCCCCGCACCCGGCTTCTCAGAGGACGAGGACCCTTGAAGCCTCTCTGTAGCAGTCTCGGTGGTACCAGCAGCGGAAGGATGTTAGAACTACAGACGAGAGAAGGGTAGGATTATACGTGCATTTGTTACATCAGAGGTGGCAAAAACACGGCTCCACCTTTTGCCTCCACATGGTACCAGTAGTTGGTTAAAGAGCTGGTGAAAGTGAAGATTGAGAAGGCAACATGGCCATCTTATTTAACTTAAATACATAAATAGACACTTATTAACCAATCCTTTGATAGAAAGCCAAGATCTTTTTTTAAAATTTTCACTAATAATGCTTTGCCTACAATTTACAAATTTAGTTTCTTTTTTTTAAAATTATATATCCCCCCTTTTCTGCTTGTTCTTGCTGTGTTCATTTTTTGTGTTCTTCTGTGTCTGCTTGTCTCCCCCATTGCGGCGACCTGCCAAGTCAGCTCACCGCACGGCGGCCTTGCCTGCTGGCGGGCGGCTTGCCCTGCTCGTGGGGGCCTACCCTGCCCGCAGCGGCTTTGCCCTGCCCGTGGCTGCTTGCCCGCTCGAGGAGGCCCCGGGAACCAAACCTGGGGCCTCCCATGTGGTAAACCGGCGCCCTACCAATTGAGCCACAGCCGGCCCCCAAATTTAGTTTCTTTTGAAGAGCCTAAAGAATGTAAAGGTGGGAAGCAGATAAGGCTCAAGCGATTAAGCTCCTGCCTACCACATGGGAGGTCCCTGGTTCGGTTCCCGGTGCCTTCTAAAGAAGACAGCAGGGCCCGGCTGGATGGCTCAGTGGATGGAGAGCGCGCTGGGGTGCCACATGGGAGGCCCTGGGTTCGGTTCCCGGGGACCTCTCCTAGCGGGCAGACCGCCTTGAGAATGGCAAGCTGCCATGGGCGGGCCAGAGCCGCCGTGGGCAGGGCAAAAAGCTGCCACGGACAGGGCAAAAGCCGCCACGGGCAGGGCAGGTCGCCTGTGAATGGAACGCAGCCAGC
>PVKH010035845.1:0-11680 GCA_004027955.1 Chaetophractus vellerosus
TTTTTTTTTTTTTTGAGAGAAGTTGTGGGTTTGCAAAGAATAATGCATAGAATTGATTGACTTTTGACTATTTGACCAACCATCTATTCTAGGACTCAGTGCAAATTGCTCATGATGTGTTAAATTTTTTTATATACTACTGGATTGGGTTTGCCAATATTTTGTTATAAAATTGACACCTATATTCATGAAATATTGGCTTATAATATTCCTTTCTCATGCTATGTTTATCAAATTTTGGTAGTTATATTATGTGAGCCTCATAAAATGAGTCATGTGTTTGTTTAAGATGGGAAGTATTTCCTCCCTGAATTTGTGAAACTTCTTTAAGGAAGATTTTTTACTCAGGATGGGAATTCGATATTCTTTTGGTTATTATATAAGTTTTCACCCACTGAGACAACACCCTATGGCCACTTGAACATACTCATATGCCATAGAGGCATGTCCCAGGTGCACCTCTCCAAACACATCCCTCATCACTGACACCATACACCAGTGAACCTCCCCTGCCACAGTTGTGACCCTTCTGTGATCCAAACCTCCCCAAAAACAAAGTCAATAAAATAATAAACAAATTAAAATAATTAAAATAATATTAATAATAAATAACAAAACACAAAAATAGAAGTAAAAATAAAAGATAAATTAAAAATGTGTCTTTCATCACTGTAAGATCTGTTATCTTTTATGTATGGTGACAATTACTTCTGTATATTCTCTGAGTGTCTTTTTTTTTTTCTTCTTTATCTTCAAAGAAGATTTAGGTTACAGAAAATCACATAGAAAATATAGGGGATTCCCACATATCCAACCCCCTCCCCCTCTCCAACTCTCCCCTATTAATAACATTTTACATGTGTATGGTACATTTGTAACAACTGATGTACAAATATTGAAGCATTGTTACTAACCATGGCCAATGGTTTACATTATAGTTTACCTTTTGCACCATACACTTCTATAGGTTTTCACAAAATTTAAAATGGACTGTATCTGTCATTGCAAGATCATGCAGAATAATTCCAATGCCCTAAGAATGCCCTATTTTCCACTTATTCTATACCTCCCTCCCACTCCCCTCAGGAACCTATGGTAACCTTTAAGTTTCAACTTTTGAAGAATAAGGTTCATAGTTACATGTAATAATATTGAGGTCCTGATATATTGGTCTGTTTTCTTTTATTAGGCACTGCCTATGTTCTGAAGAGATTCTTGCCCCTCTAATTGCAAATGTAGCAGGATGCCCCAGGATGGGAGTTTAATATTTTCTTGTTTGTTGTGTGGGTCTCTACCCACTGAAATAACACACTATGACAAGATGAACACTTTCATATTCCATAGAAGTATGCTCCAGGTGCACTCTATCCTACATATACTCCCACCACTCAGCTTCCCTGCAATATTTTCCAGAAGATTCCCATCATTGTAGTTTTAAACACAAACCTAGAAATCATCAGAGTTCACTTGCTCCTTCCTCCAGCCTTCCCCTCAGTTCCATGCATAGTCCAACCCAAACCCCCATACCCTTCTCCCTCTCACTTTCCAGCAACATTGAACCAATCACATCACTGCATCACTATCACCCCTATCCACTGCCCAACCATCCCCTTCCATCTTTTTTTTTTAAGATTTATTTTATTTTATTACATATCTCACCTCCCCCCCGTTGCGGGGATGTGCCGAGGCCAGTCACTGCGCAGGTGTGGCTTTCCCCGCTTGTGGGCGGCTTCTGCTTCTATTCACGGCCGGCTCTTGCTTCAGTTCGCGGGTGACTGGCTGCACTTCATTCACGGGCGACCTGCCCTGCCCGTGGTGGCTTTGCCCTGTCCGTGGCAGCTTTTTGCCTTGCCCACGGCGGCTCTGGCCCGCCCACGGTGGCTTGCCATTCTCAAGGCGGTCTGCCCGCTAGGAGAGGTCCCCGGGAACCGAACCCAGGGCCTTCCATGTGGTATGCCGGTGCCCTATCCACTGGGCTATATGGCTGGGCCCCCTCCCCTTCCATCTTATCATAGATTCTGTCCATATTGAGCATCGGCTCATCATCTTCTACTCCCTTTCTGTCTCCTGATAACCTATCTTCAAGACTCTAGCTCTGTGAGCCTGCTCAATTTGCTTAAGTCATATCAGTGAGGTCATGTAATATTTGTCCTTCAATGACTGCCTTACTTCACTCAACTTAAGATCTTCAAGGTTCATCTTTGATGTCCCATGTGTCAATACTGCATTCCTTCTTACAGCTGAGTAATATTCCATTGTATGTATATACCACAAATTACTTATCCATTTATCTGTTGATGGACACTTGGGTTACTTCCAACTTTTGGCAATAGTGAATAATGCTGCTATGAACATTGGAGTGCATATTCTGTTCGTGTCCTTGCTTTCAATTATTCTGAGTATACACCCAGCCGTGGAATTGCTGGATCGTATGACAGTTCTATAGTTAGTTTTTTGAGGAACCGCCAAATTGTCCTCCACAATGGCTGGACCATTCTACATTCCCACCAGCAGTGGATGAGGGTTCTCATTCCTCCACATTCTCTCCAACACCTGTAGTCCTCTGTTTTTTAAATAGCTGCCAGTCTAATGGGTGTAAGATGATATCTCATTGTAGTTTTGATTTATATTTCCCTAATAGCTAGTGATGTTGAGCATCTTTTCATGTGCTTTTTAGCCATCTGTATTTCTTCTTTAGAGAAGTGTCTATTCAAATCATTGCCCATTTTTTAAATGGGTTATTTGTCTTTTTATTTTTGGGTGTAGGATTTCTTTATATATACTGGATATTAGGCCCCTATCAGATATATGGTAACCAAATATTTTCTCCCATTGAGTAGGTTGCCTTTTCACCTTCCTGACAAACTCCTTTGAGGTGCAAAAGTTTTTAATTTTGAAGAGGTCCCATTTATCTATTTTATCTTTCATTGCTTGTGCTTTGGATGTAAAGTTTATGAAACCATTTCCTACTACAAGATCCTTTAGATGCTTCCTTACATTATCTTCTAGGAGCTTTATGGTCTTGGTTCTTATATTTAGGTCTTTAATCCATCTTGAGTTAATTTTTGTTTAAGGCATGAGATGGTGATCCTCTTTCATTCTTTTGGATATGGATATTCAGTTCTCCAAGTACCATTTGTTGAAGAGGCCATTCTATACTAGGTGAGTGGGCTTGGTGGCCTTGTCAAAAATCACTTGACCATATATGCAAGGATCTATTTCAGAATTCTCAATTCAGTTCCATTGGTCAGTATGTCTATTGTGCCAATACTATGCAGTTTTGACCACTGTAGCTTTGTAGTATGTTTTAAAGTCAGGTAGCATGATTCCTCCAATCTCATTTTTCTTTTTCAATGTTTTTGGCTATTCAGGACCCTTTTCCCTTCCAAATACATGTCATAATTAGCTTCTCCAATTCAGTAAAAAATACCATTGTAATTTTTTATTGGGATTTCATTAAATCTGTAAATCAATTTGGGTAGGACAGACATCTTAAAGATGTCTTACAATCCATGAACATGGAATAATCTTCCATTTATTTAGGTCTTCTTTGATTTCCTTTAACAATGTTTAGATTTCTGTGTACAAGTCCTTTACATTTTTAGGTAAGTTTATTCCTAGGTATTTGATTCTTTTAGTTGCTATTGTACAAGGAATTTTTTTCTTGATTTCCTCCTCAGATTTCTCATTATTGGTGTACAGAAATGTTACTGACTTTTGCATATTGGTCTTATATCCTGCCACTTTACTGAGCTCATTTATCAGCTCTAGAAGCTTTGTTGTAGATTTCTCAGGGCTTTCTAGGAATAGGATCATGTTATCTGCAAATAGTGAAATTTTTTCTTCTTCCTTTCCAATTTGGATGTCTTTTATATCTTTTTCTTGCCTAAGTACTTGAGCAAGTATTTCTAACCGAATGTTAAATAAGAGCGGTAACAATGGGTAACTTTGTCTTGTTCTAGATCTTAGAGGGAAAGCCTTTAGCATTTCACCTTTGTGTGTGATTTAGCTGTGGATTTTTCCTATATACCCTTTATCATGTTGAGGATGTTTCCTTCTATTCCTATCTCTTGAAGTGTTTTTATCAAGAAATTATGCTGTATTTTGTCAAATGCTTTTTCTGCATCAATAGAGATGATCATGTGATTTTTTCTTTTGTTCTGTTAATGTCATGGGTTACATTGATTGATTTTCCTTTTGTTGAACCATCCTTGTATACCAGGGATGAAACCCACTTGGTCATGGTATAAAATTAATTTGATGTGTTGTTAAATATGATTAGCAGGTATTTTGTTGAGGATTTTAGCATCTAATTTCATTAGAGAGATTGGTCTGTGTTTTTCTTGTGGCATCTTTATGTGGCTTTGGTATTAGGGTGATGTTGGCTTCATAGAATGAGTTAGGCAATGTTCCCTCCACTTCAGTTTTCTGGAAGATTTTAAGCAGGATTGGTGTTAGTTCTTTCTGAAATATTGATAGAATTCAACTGTGAAGCCATCTGGTCCTGGGCTCTTCTTAGTTGGGAGGTTTTTTTTTTTTTTTTTTTTTATTTCACATCCCCCCCCCTTCTGCTTGCTCTTGCTGTGTGTCCATTCTTCTGTGTTTCTCTATGTTCACTTCTTGTCTCCCCCCGTCCCTGTGGTGACGCACTGAGTCGGCCCTCCGCGGCGGCGGCTCACTCCGTTCATGGGTGGCTCCATTCCGTTTTCACGGGCGGCTCCGTTCCATGTTTTTGCGGGCAGCAGTCCTCCATGTTTTTTTGTGGGCTGCCGGCTTCCGCTTCGCAGGCAGCAGCTCCGCTTTTTCACGGGTGACTTTGCCATGTCCTTGGGGGCTCCGCCCTGCCCGTGGCGGCTTTTTGCCTTGCCCACGGCGGCTCTGCCCCGCCCACGGCGGCTTGCCTTTCTCAAGGCCGTCTGCCCACTCGGAGAGGTCCCCGGGAACCGAACCCGGGCCTCCCATGTGGTATCCCAGCGCGCTCTTTATCCACTGAGCTATCTAGCCGGGCCCAGTTGGGAGGTTTTTGATGACTAATTCAATCTCATTACTTGTGATTGGTCTGTTGAGTTTAATCAATTTCTTCTTTCATCAATGTAGGCTGCTTGTGTGTTTCTAGAAATTTGTCCATTTCTTCTAAGTTATTCATCTTGTTGGCAAACAATTTTTCAAAGTATCCTGTTATGATCCTCTTTATTTCTGTGGGGTTGGAGGTGATATCCCCACCCTCATTTTTTATTTTATGTATTTGCATCTTCTCTGTTAGTCTAGTTAAGGTTTTGTCAATCTTATTAATCTTCTCAAAGAACCAGCTTTTCATTTTGTTAAAATGTTCTAGTGTTTTTAAATTCTCAATTTCATTTAGCTCTGCTCTAATCTTTGTTATTTCCCTCTTTCTGCTTTCTTTGGGATTCGTTTGTTGTTCTTTTTCTAGTTTCTCCAGGTGTGCAGTTAGGTCTTTGATTTTAGCTCTTTCTTCTTTTTAAATATAGGCATTTATGTCCATTAATTCTCTCTCAGCACTGCTTTTACTGCATCCCATAGGTTTTTTTTTATATGTTTTGCACTCATTTTCATTTGTTTCAAGGTAGCACATTGTTTAAGAGTGTGTTGTTTAACTTCCATATCTTTGCCCCTATTCTGATTCTCTGCCCCTTATTGATTTCCAACTTCATTCCATTGTGGTCAGAGAAATTACTTTCTATAATTTCAATCTTTCTGAATTCATTGAGAGTTGTTCTGTGACATAGCATGTGATCTATCCTGGAGAATGATCCATGTGTACTTGAGAAGAATGTATATCCTGCTGTATTGGGGTGTAATGTTCTGTATCTGTCTATTATTCAAGGTCTCTGTTTCTTTCTGTTTAATGGTGATAATGGTGTATTAAAATCCCCTACTATTATTGTAGAGGCATCTATTTTTCCAGTTAGTTTGTGCAATGTTTGCCTTGTGTATTTTTGGTTACCCTGGTTAGGTGCATAAATGTTTATGATTGTTCTTTCTTCCTGACTGATTACCTCTTTTATGAATACATAGTGTCCTTTGGCTCTTATAATAGTTTTGCATTTAAAGTATATTTTGTCCAATATTAGTATAGCTACTACTGCCCTTTTTTGGGTTATTGTTTGTTGTATAATCATTTTCCAGCCATTTGCTTGCAACCTCCTTGTGTCCCTGGGTCTAAGATGAGTTTCTTTTAGACAGCATATAGATGGGTCATATTGCATTATTCATTCTACTAATCTGTGTCTCTTGATTTGAAAGTTTAATCCATTAACATTCAATGTTATTACTGTCAAGGCATTACTTACATTAGGCATATTTTATTTAGGCTTATATGTCATATTTTGTTTTTTATTTCTCTTTTTATCTTTTTAGTTATTCTTACTAATAATCTTCCATTCTACACCCTCCTCCAACCCTGTCTCTCCTGGTTTTTCCTTTCAACCTGCAGAACTCCCTTTAGGTTTTTTGTTTTTTTGTTTTTTTGTTTGTTTGTTTGTTTGTTTGTTTTGAGGTACTGGGGACAGGGATTGAACTCAGCACCTTGTATATGGGAACCTGGCACTCAACCAGCTCTTTGAGGTTTTTTTGTTTGTTTGTTTGTTTGTTGTTTGTTTTTGTTTTTAAGGGGCACTGGGAACCAAACCCAGGACCTCTCATGTCAGAAGCAGGTGCTCAACCACTTGAGTCACATCCACTCCCTCTTTAATATTTCTTGAAGGGCAGGTTTCTTGTTGACAAACTCTTAATTTCTGTTATCTGTGAATGATTTGAACTCTCCCTCTTTTTTTTAATGTAGTTCAAAACTTTATGTTCCATTTTTCTTATAGCTAGAGAAGGTTTACTTGTGACCTACTGAGGGCCACAATGCCGATGATTATAAAAAAACAAAAACTTCCCATGAAATTCTCCTTGCCATTTTATAAATGCCTATTTTAACATCATTTATGGCTCCAGAGATGCATCACTTTTTTTCTGACAAGAATAAGTAAAAGGTGATGAGGAAAATTCTGTCCTGCTGTTTTTACAGGTCTTTTTCAAATGCAGATTTTGTCATAAAATTGTAATAGATTTTTTAAAAATTCTTTTTTAATATTAAAGTACTTTTACATTCTTAATCTCTTTTTTTTTTTTTTTAAAAAAAAAGCTTTCTTCATTTGGCTGCTTATTTAAAAATAACAATTCTTCAATTCTTTTTTTTTTTCTTACTCTATTTTTTTTTTCCTCTCCCTCATTTTTGAATGTGAGCTTTGCTGTATACAGAATTCTTGGCTGACAGGTTTTCTTTTTCTTTTAGCACCTTAACTATGTCATACCACTGCCTTCTTGCCGACATGGTTTCAGATGAGAAATCAGCACTTAATCTTATTCAGCTTCCCTTGTATGTGATGGATCTCTTTTCTCTTGCTGCTTTCAGTATAGTCTCTTTGTCTTGAGGGTTTCACAAGTTGATAAGTATATGTATCGGGGGAGGCCTGTTAGGATTTCTACTGTTTGGAGTGTGCTGCACCTCCTGAACATGTACATCCATATCCATCAAGACAGTTGAATTTTCAGCCATTATTTCCTCCAACACACCTTCTGCCCCCTCTCCCTTCTCTTCTCCCTCTGGGATGCCTATAATGCATATGTTTGTGTGTTTCAAGTTGTCATTCAATTCCCTGATTCCCTGATGAATTTTTTCTGTCTTTTTATCTATCTATTCTACTATCTGTCTAATTTCAGATGTACTATCTTCACTAATTCTTTCCTATGCCTATTCAAATATGCTGTTATGTGCTTTCAGCATATTTTTTTATTTTTTGCATTGTGCCATTCATCACCATCAGATACATTATCTTTTTATGTATATTTACAATTTCTTCAGTATGTTCCCCCAGTGTCTTCTTTTTTATATTTATTTTTAAAAATTTATTTATTTATCCCCCCCACTCATTGTTTGCACTTGTCTGCTCTCTGTGTTCATTGTGTGCACTCTGTCTGCTCATCTTCTTTTAGGAGTCTCTGAGAACCAAACCTGGGACCTCTCATGTAGGAGGGAAGTGCCCAATCACTTAAGCCACATCCACTTCCTGGTTGTTGTGTCTTTCATTTTGTCTCCTCTTTCATCATCTCATTGGGTCATCTCATTGCATCAGCTTGCTGTGCATCAGCAGCCCAGTGTGTCAGCTCGCTGTCTTGCTCATCTTCTTTAGGAGGCACTGGGAACCAAACCTGAGGCCTCCCATGTGGGAGGCAGGCGCCCAACTGCTTGAGACACATCCGATCCCTGACTGAGTTTTGTTTTGTTTTAGGTTTTTCTCTTTTTATTTTATTTTATTTTTATTCTTTATTTTATTTGCTAAAACTGGGTACCCTACCTGTGGAGAGCAGGCTGCAGGATGATTGATGATACACCTAGTATATGTGAGGCAGGTGTTCCTACACTGAGCTACACCCACTCCACAGTTTAGGTAGGCTTCTGAAAGCTTATCTGGCTCTCCATACCCCCTTTCCCTCAGGCAAGTTGGGTTTCTAACAGTTTACAGGCTATCTCTCCTGGATTCCTTCTCTCCCAGGTTGGTTAAGTGCCACTGACCTAGTTCCTCTGTCTCCCAGGTTGGCTGGGTGAGACAACCTGTCTGATCAGATCCCCTTCCCCCTCTCCCTGGGACCACTTCAGTGCTGGCTGGGGTCTTTTGAGATTCAGAGGGGGCTCAGCTGGCCAAACTCACTGAAGAGAAGTCACTTTCTGCCCTTTCTTAGACCTCTCTTCCTCCCAGGGAGAAGAATGTTCTTTCCCACTCAGTGGCTGCAGTAAGCCAGAGGTTTTACCGAGGCTATTTGCCTGATGGTGGGTTATACGTGGCATTCCCAGCCACAGGGGCAAATAACTCATGGTTTTCCATTTGGCCTCTTTGTCTCTTGGTCCCTCTCTCTCAGATGATGTGCAGCACTCTCCTGGTCTGCAGATCCACAAAGCAGTTCCCTCAGACAGCTTTTTGCCCTTCCTCCATTGTTTTTGTGAGAGAGGTGAGCCCTGCCTACTACTTTGATGCCATCTTCCTGGAAGTCCTCCTAATTAACTTTTTAGTCTCTTCATGTTTTGTACTTCCTCTTCTGTATATTTTTAAAATTATGTTTTTCTAGTTGCTTTTCATCTCCATTTTCAAATAGATTGGCAAAAAGTTATATATAGGACCCTTTTATTATCTACTTACCATACACAAGTCTGTAATTATGTCCTCTTTTAATTCCTGTTTATTTATTTTTGACTTCTTATCTTTTTTCTTGTTCACTTCACCAAAAGTTAGTGAATTATTTAAGTGCTTTGTGTGAAACAATTTTAAGCTTTATTGATCTTATGCACTGGATTATGATTTCTATTTTAATTCTCTCTCTCTTTTCATTTTGCTTTGCTTTCCCCAAACTTTTTGGCATGGACAGTTTTCTAAGATATGTATTTGAGGCTATAAATTAGCATTTAAGTACAATACTAGCTGCATTCTATACATTTTGATGTATTATTTTCAGTATTTTTCCATGTAAAATACTTTATAAATTCTCATTTGCTAACAGCGGAGGTGATGGGTAACTGAACTCCTTACTCTGAAAAATGATAACTAAAAGGGAAAGCTAAGAAATTACCTTTCTATTTTAGGAGAACTGAAGATTTTCCCTAACAAACAAAGGAACATTCTTCTTTATGAAATAATACCTCTAGTAAATGTATAGAGAATGATAAAATTACGAAGTCACTATTATGAAACGCCTATTGAAATAACTAATTCAGGCAATGATAATAAATCAATGCCAAAATGCAAATGTGTAAAATGGGATATTCACACTTTGCCAAAGTATTATCTTACAGGTTATTTGCTGATTGAAAAGGGAAAAACACACCTTTTCAAAAAAGGGGAGTCTCGCAATAACCATTTTAAATAAGTGAAGAAACTTAGCTTAATCAATGAAAGCACAAGTTGATATAATGTGAATCCTGATATGATACAATTTAAAGGAAGCAGCAACAACTATGAGGTATAAGGTGGAAAGTATTTAGCCTGAATATAATCAGGCCTTAGAAAGAATTTCCAGATCATAAGAAATAGTGGAAGATAAAGGAACAAGTTAAAAACACCACAAGGCAACAACCAGACAGATGCAATCAGGTCACTACTTGCTTAACCAAACAACTAGACACTATAATCTAGTCATGTTTACACATGAGATTAACCATTACACATGGAAATACACATGAACTGGAATATTCAAATCCATTCTGATAATGAAGAACAAAGTTCAATGAGTTACAATACCTTATTTCAAGACTAATTAGGAAGATAAAATAATCAAGAGAGTGTGGTATTGGCATAAAGATAGATAAATAGATCAATGAAACTGAATAGGGGTTCCAGATCTACCTGGTCAATGTTTTTTTTTAAAAAGGTGCAAAGGCAATTCAGTGGAGAAAGGATAGTCTTTTTAACAAACTCTGATGAAACAATTGGACATCCATATGCAAAATAAAAATGAACTTTGATAAAAAATTAAACCAAAATTTATAATAGACCTAAATGTAAAACCTAAAACTATAAACTGTCTAGGAGAAAATATAGGGTAACATCTTTGTGAGCTTGCAATAATATCTTAGATATGACATCAAAACCATGATCAATAAAAAAAATTGATGGACCTCATCAAGATATATTACTTCTGCTCATCAAGATACACTGATAAGAGAATTAGAAGACAAGCTTCAGATTGGACAAAGTATTTGAAAATCCTATCTTTGATGAAGGACTGGTATCTAGATATATAAAGAACTCCTAAAAACAACAATTAAACAGGCTGATAAAAAATGAGTACAAGACTTGAAAATATGCTTCACCAAAGACTTACAGATGTCAAATAAGAACATGAAAAGATGCTCAAAATCATGAGTCATTGGGGAACTTCAAATTAAAATTAATATGAGATACCACTACACACCAACTAGAATGACAAAAATTTAAAATACTGACCATACCATGCATTGGAAAGGATCTGGAGAAACTGGAACCTCATATACTGCTGGTATATGTGTAAAATTGTGGAACTGATTTGGAAAAATTATAGGGCAGTGTGATGGTTAGGCTAATGTGTCAACTCAGCCAGGTAATTGTGCCCAGTTATTTGGTCAAGCAAGCACTGGGCTAATTGTAATACAAGGACATTTATGGGCTTTAGTCATCAGTAAGTCTACTGCATAGATGGTTGATTACATCTACGATCAACCAGGGAGATTGCTGTCAGCTATCTAATCAGTTGAATGCCTTAAAAGGGGAAGTGATTTCAGCATTCAGAAAGAATTTCCCAGCTCATCTTTGGACAGCCAACATCTCCTGAAAACTCATCAAGGACTTTCATTGGACTTTCATTGGAGCCCCTGGTTTTGCAGCCTGCCTGTGAAACCTGGAATTGTGCATCCTCACAGTCACATGAGAGAATCTTATAAAATCTCATACTATTTACCAATATCTCCTGTTGATTTTGTTTCCTAGAGAACCCAGACTAATACAGGCAGTGTTTTAGTTTCCCCTGGCTGCCAAAGCAAATACCAAGTGTAGCAGTTTGATATTGCTGATGAATTCCAAGAATAGATAATGGATTATGTTTGTAAACTGGTCTGTTTCCATGGGCATATTAGATTATATTGGAT
>PVKH010035846.1:0-11677 GCA_004027955.1 Chaetophractus vellerosus
CCCCTGTTGTTGAAGAAATAACTGTTTATAAAGTCTAGATCTCTTGGGGAAATGCTTTGGAACTAGTGTGAATACCCTGAAAATGCTCCTCTGTTGATCTTCTGCACCTGCTGTAGAAACCACATCACCTTTGGGAAAGAACCATGACTAGCAATCCCAGGGTTTATCTGAACCAATGTAACATATGTGAAGTGGACACCATAGACTATATTAATCTACCCATTTGTTAATTGCAGCTTGAGTATTTATTTATTTTTCTTTATTTTTAAACAAACTTTAGATTACATAAATGTTAACATTGAAAATATTGGATTGCCATATATCCCACACCCTCCCGCTCCCACACTCTCCCCCATTAGCAACAACTTTCATTAGCATAGTACATTTGTTACAATTGATGAACACATATTGAAGCATTGCTCCTAACCATGGTCTATAGTTTACATTATATTTTACCCTGTGCACCACACAATTTTATAGGTTTTGACAAAATGTATAATGGCTTGTATCTGTCATTTCAATATCATGCAGAACAATTCCAATGTCCCCCAAAAGCCCCTATATTATACCTCTTCTTCCCTCTCCCTTTCCTCAGAACCTCTGGTGGCCACTGTCTTTATATCCATGTTACAAGTTCTTCCATTACTAGAATAATAATGTCTACTTTGGTCCATAGTTTCATTCCCCTCTTATGTTCATTCATTCCTCAGTCTTGAGGATTTGGGGATGGTGATGCCCACTCTGCTTCCGACTGAGAGGGGGCTTAGATCCCATGGGGCAGATGAATGGGACTATCTTGCTGGCAGTTGTAGATACTCTCTACTTTTTGGGATAAGTGTTGTCCATCATCAGTCTTTTGTTAGTTGTCCTGGGTGAGTCCAATGAACTGGAGAGTAGGTGTTGACTGCAACTCTGCTGAGATGGAGGGCTCAACCAACATATGAACAGCCAGATGATTTAAGCTCTGAGACATATATTTAACAGGTATCATGCTGTTATATGTTCAAATAAAAGGGGCAGAGGAACCATGTGTGGGAAAATTATAAAGGAGTCTAACTCTGATACACTGGGAGATATGTCATCATATGTTCCAAGGTAAGACCGCTACAATTGCATCATCCTGACACTTTAAGTCCAGCATTCTAGGAGAAATGCCAAAATCCTTAACATGGTTTTCTAAGTCTTTTGTGGTCTTGCTCCAGCCTCCCTGATATCATCCCATGCTATGTCCCGCTTCACTATCTTTCTATCCAGATCATGAACGATAGATTCTGTTTCTCATTTCCAGAGACTAGCATGTGCTGTTCCTTGTAATTGAAATGATCATACTCCCTCCCCCCCCCCCTTTTTTTAGCCAATTCCTATTCATTTCTCAGAGCTTTGTATACATTTACAATTGACAATGACTATCTCCTTAACTTTGTAGCATGAAGTCAGGGGCTCCTATCCGTTCTCAAATCATGCTGCAAATTCTTTTTTTAATGAAAATAATTGGTTATTTTAAAAACTAAATATAAACTTCTGTTGATAATAAAGTATGTATACATATCGGTCCATTAATTTTAATAAATGTTCCATTTTAATGTAAAATGTTCATAATAAGGGAAACTGGGAGGGGGTACATAGGTACTCTCCATACTCTATTGCAATTTTTCTGTATACCTAAAACTCTTCTAAAAAACAAGATTTATTTAAAGTTAAATAAAGAGTCATAGAACTACTAGTCTAAGATTTCTCTTCCCCCTCCAGTCTGTGCATTCTATGCATGAAAGAGTCCATTTGTCTTCTTCTATATCATATCTCCAGTGCTTAAATAGTACCTTGCATATAGGAAGCACTTTATATGCATTTCTGTATGAATGAATGATAAATAATACTGAAGTCTATCATGCTGTCTCTTTCACCATGTCAATTAGCATAATTATTTCCCATGTATCTATGTCTGTCTCCCAGGTTGGCTTTGGGTTCTTCTAAGGCATGAACCAGGCATTATTTATCTCTGTATCTCTAGCATTTAGCCTATACCTGGTACGTAAAATGTCATCAGAAACAGATTTTATGTTGATTAAAGGCCTTGAACTGAATAAAAGCAATAGATAAGTATTCTATTACTCAGTAGAGGTGCTTATTTTTTATGCTTGAAATTTTATTTCTTCTTCACTATGTTTCCATACACTGTTTTGCATATGGAGACAGACTTTTTAATAAAGGACAATAAATTAGCTACAGAGAATTTTAGGAGTAAATAATATTTTGAATTTATTAAGTATATTTAAAATTAATGATTATAACACTTTCTACCTATACCCCATTTATGTAAATTAAATGATTTTCAAAATATTATTTTAATATACCCAAGGAATTCCAAGAAAGGAACTTTTAGAAATTAGTCTTAATAACTGACAAAACTATGAACACTTATAAGATAAATTTACATATGGAAGTTGTATCTTAAAATAAGATATTTAAAGTTCATTAAAGGAACTTCTTGCTAGGTTTCACTGAAAATAATATATCACTCTTGTAGAAATCAGGAAAAAAGCAAATATATTGTATCATCAGAATCTGTTATTTGTAATATCAATTCCAGCTAGGTTATTTTCTTTACTAATGACCTGTCTAATAAATAAAGATATTTAAAATGATCCCATATTTTGTACCCATTTCTCATCCTTCTTTAGGCAGGGAATTTCTTGGTCAAGCATGGAGACCTGATTGACCTCTGAAGGATTCAGGGCTTTGGTCTTGTCCCCAGGGTGTGCTGGAAAATGAGAAATTATTGGTCTTGACATCAAGGTCACAGAAAAGAACAAAATTTGTTAACAAAACAATGGAAAATTATCTCTCTAGTGTCGGAAAGCAAAAGAGTTGGATATATTTTCTAATTGTTTTTGAACTTGGTGGGAAAAAGGCTGAGCAGAGTAAAAGAAATGCAATAGTAAAATTATTTCTAATGTTTAATTATGAATGTTTATCTTGCCAATAATGTAAGCTCCAGAAACATTACATGTTGAGTCATTAAGATTAAATTGGGATAAAATACTCAGAAAGGGATTTTTAAATTCTTTAATAGATGAGGCTTTCCAAATAGGGACAATAGTAGCTTTGTCATTTTCATGTCCAATATTTTGGAAGAGGAGGTGCCATTAGTAATACTATCGGACAAATTTGGAGAATTTGGGAGAATGTATAGAGTTTTCTAACAAACTATCCTATCTTGCTATGTTGTAATTGTCCCTGGTATACCACATAATACCATCTATTATGTGTAGTTTTTATTTTTATTAGCTTAATCTTACCAGGCTGAGAGTTCCTTGAGGGCTATTACCGAATCTTGTTCATCTTTGTAATCCTGCTTCTTGGCTTCATGAATAAACATGAATAAATTAAGCCCCATTCTGCTGTTCTTCCTCATGCTGGAATCACCAATGGTTGTGTCTAATTTCAGCCAACATTTTGAAAGCAATTGATTGGATTGGAGTTGGGGTTATCATAACCTCGAAGCTCAAAGGAGGGTCCTGCAAAGTCCATCATTGGGCTCTGAGGAACAGGAACCACCTTTGGAGTGCACACCTCTGAGGTGTGTCTGTATATGCTGGAAGACATCCAAGTCTGGAGCAAAATGCTGTGCTGCCTTGTTTTCTTAAGGCAGCATTGCCAGGAACAGAAAGAAGGGTGAAAAGGGAAATTTGTTTTCTTCCCCTTCTTCCTGACTTCCACTCCCTCTAATATCTCCTTGGGACAGAAAACAACAACAGCAACAACATGAAATTAGGTGCAAACACAAACAGAAATTTATTTTGTAAATTGTAACTCCTAGCATCACAAAGAAGAAAATATAAGACTGGATATGGAGCTGAGAGACAATACCTTAATAATCAGATGCTATATTAGAGTCAAACTCAAACACCTTGAAGCCAATACAGTCTCTAGTGCCTATTAAAATAAAGGAAAATTAAAGGTGCTTGAAATTCTTTGCTGAATTGAAATAATTTTTTATTTTTAAATTAATTCAATAAATATTTAGTGATAAATATTTATTACAGGCACTGTGCTGGATACTTCAGATAAATTCAGATGATATTATCACCATCAGATAATTTACATCCCACTTGGGGAAACAGATATGTAAACAAAAGATATAGTAGATAGTCAGGGTAGCATTTGTACCATTAGGACCAAGAAGGAAGTTGAAAAAGGCAAGACTACTGAAGGGATGGTTACTCCATTTGTTTAACATTAGAACAATAGACATCATTCTAGTTACTGTTCTAAGCTTTGAGGTTGCAGTGTTAACCCTGGTGGACATAAGTCCTGTGCTTACTGAGCTTACAGAGACAGTAGACATTAGGAAGAACTTTGCCTCATCTGCCACCGTGTTGATCATAAGGAAGATTTTAGCAGGTCTGGCTAAGGGATCAGGTACATTTGAAGGGGAGAGCATCATTAGATACCATCTGTACTTTCAACCTAGTCTCAAAAATAACATGACTGTGGTAGCCCCAGTGGGCAGCAAAATTAAATCACCCCAAATAATAATGCCCTGTGGTTGAGCTAACCCTTCAATAATGTCACCACCTCTAGAGCTGACAAAGTAATCAGAGGGTGGCTGCACAGGCAGATTTTAAAAAATAGTGCTTCTAAAGTCACATCATTTCCAATGCTGTGGATATGGTGGAAAGCAAGGGGTCTGGGCTCTGGGTTTAGACAGACTCAGTTCTAAATCATGAATCTCTCATTTACAAATCTATATACTATGGACAAGTTATTTAAATTGTCTATGCCTCAGTTTCTCATCAGAAACATAACAGTAAGATAGTACACACTTCATGTGGTAATCTTAGGAACCAATGAATATCTTTA
Source organism: Chaetophractus vellerosus (assembly GCA_004027955.1). Classification (NCBI taxonomy): domain Eukaryota; kingdom Metazoa; phylum Chordata; class Mammalia; order Cingulata; family Chlamyphoridae; genus Chaetophractus; species Chaetophractus vellerosus. Next base: position 4,864 of record PVKH010035846.1, read on the forward strand.
TAGTCTCTAATGCCCTGCCTGGAATGTGGTAAACACAAACACGATAGCCTCATACCGCTTATCCTTTATATATTTCAGATCACTTTAGTGTTGAATTCCACTATCAGCACAACTCTCAAGAGTTGTGTGGAATAGTTAATAATCCCACTGTACAACTGAAGGCAAGAAATAGAAAATCATTTTTCCAAGTTCCTATTACAAATCAGTGGTAGAGCCTAGTCTAGAAACCAGGCCTCTTGATTGCTGGTAGCATTAATTTTTGATGGAAAATGGGAAAAATACATGCATGTTTTAGAATAAATGCATGACCAGAAGAATGAATAAAGAAATGAATGGATGGATAAAAGGTGTGCAGTTATGAGAGAAAGGCTTGATCGCTTTGATTAATATATATGAAATTACAAGATCTTAAAAATAAGGCTTATTTAATAAGAGGACCTACCCAATTTCTATTAACCACCGCACATCAACACACAAACTGAAAGTATTCAGCATGTAGAACAGGCACGGTGAATTTTTAGGGATATTTCTATGGACCAAAACATTTAACCACACTCACTCAACCACACAGAGTGAGCATCTTCCAATCTTAAAGCAACCGTTATAAACATATTCTCAGAGAAACAACATACATAAAGAAGTGTGCTGTCAGAGAAAGCTGGTCCCACAATTTAGATTGCCTACAATTATAAAGACAGATTTGAGCCTCCAGGGGTTCCATTGTTTGGCTTACTTTTTTAAAAGAAAGGAATAAAAGTGCAATAAACTCTAATAGAAACCATGTTTCTCTTCTGGTTCCAGATGGGATTACAATATTATTCATAATTCTATATGCCTCCTTCTATGAAAAGGGAATATGAGTAAGAGAAAGAAGAAAAGAAAACAACTATAGATTTGTTTTAACATTTCAGAGCAGAAAATGGTAACAAAGAAATCCCCATTTGAAAAGAAAAATGCATTTTTCTCCCAATGGCTAAGAAACACCACACTACTGAACTTTATAGTCGTCAAATGCTTGGAGAACAATAATTTAGTGGAAACTTTTAAACATGCAACTGGAGGGTCCTGCTAACTCCAGAGAATGACTAGGGACCATGATATTGTAAGAAAAAAAATAATGGTGGAAGTCAGATAAAGGTTGGTGGCTGTGAAAGAGAACAGTTATAGAGCCTAGAAAAGAAAATTTATTTACAAACAAAGTTGCTGAACTCTGTAAAGGAATCAAAGTCTTCTATTTACAAAGGATGAGAAATAGTAGAAGACAGCTAAACTCTGAGATGTCATTGTCATCCACTGTCCCCTTCTATTTAACAGTGGCAGAACCCACTTACCTACTTTGTATACATTATCAATTAGAAAATAGTATTAGTTTGTACTCTGGATATCAACACACTTATTCTTGTTTCCCTGAAGACTAAATCTACAAAATTGTTGTAGTTTATACATGATTTTATTTTTGTTTCTTTAGACAAATGGTGGGGGGACTGCCGTGAGTTTAGTGTGTCATCACAGCACAACTTGAGAGCTCAATCATCTTTGGTTTATTATGCTCATGGATCTACTGTGTCCAAAATTTTACCAATTCTCTTTCTCCTTATACCGGTTCCTTTTCCTCCTATATTCTTGTATCAGTCAATATCATCAATAATTTACAGCATTACCCAAGCCATAAAAGTGGGTGTCATTATTCATCATCTTCTCTAATATACCCTACCACCTCAACCACTCAAGCATATCATTCTAAAGATTTTATCTCCTAAACACTCTTGAATGCATGCTCTTCTTCCGATCCTCACTGCAGTACCCTGGTTCAGGTCACCACGATTCCCTTATGGTACTATTAAAATGGGATCCTATCTGGTCACCTTGCCTGCTATCCTACACCCTTCCTGTCTGATCCCTGCATCATTGCTAGGTCAAATTTAAATGCCCATCTGATCATGTCACTGCCTTACATAAAACTCACATATTATTTTCCTTTGTCTTTTGGGTAAATCCAAACTCTTTAATGGGGTTTATAAGAGCTTTCATATCTCATCATTATTCTTTTTAAATATCTAATAGAAACTCATATCCACCCCATTCCACTCTTGAGCAAGTCCTACTATGAATATCCTCTCAAGTAATTTTGGATCTGGCACAAAGAAGGTGGTGATGGGGAGTGAGGCCAGAAAGGAAATGGGAGCTTAAATTTTCAATTAAAAGCTTATTATTGCCAGATATTGTGCTGGGTATTTTTACCATATTATCTCTTAATTTCATAAATTTTCAACAAACATAATTATTGTTACTATTTCACAGTTGAGGAAAGTGAAGATCTAGGAAAGAGAAGGTTAAAAATCACCCATTATCATTACTGTTTGGAGTAGAATATGAATCCAGTTTTGTCAACATCCAGTTCCCATAATTTGCCTCACTATTCCAGGCCATAGAGGGAGTAAGACAGCAATAGTTTGTATAACTTTCCTACACTTTGATCATAGAGCTCATTCGATTCCTATCCTCTTTTTCCCATTGGTCCTTTCCCCCACTTCTTTCCATCTACCCAAGGAGGAGAATTAACAATAAAGGAAATAAAATAGATCAAATGACTATACCACCTTAGAAACTGAAAGATGAACATCTGAATTATGTATAGTCTTCTCCTTTCCTCCATAGATTGGGAGTAGGGGAGAGGAGGGAGAAGAGGCAAGGATTGAAGTAGAGATCTTTGCTAGAAGTAACAAGATCATAAAGGCTAGGTAAGGGCATTGTTTTTATGGAGACTTTTAGGAAGGCCTGTGCCAGAGTCATGCTTTGGGTAGAGAGAAGAGTTTCAGAGGCTGAAGAATTTCTGGTGACTTTTTGAGTAGAGTGCTAAACCATGGTCAGGAAAAAAGCAACTCTGGCCCCTGGATTATGGGGAAATGCCAATGGAGACCTTGGGGTTTCTTTCTACCAATGATATCTTCCATTTATTGGGCACTAACCATATGCCAGTCACCTTGCTGTAAATATCACATATATTATATCATTGAGAGTCATAAGCCACTGAGGCTAAATATATATAGACATTGAGCACTATGATCCAACTCTCTTGGACACAAGCAGAACGATCATGCTTTCTCCTCATACCAAGCTGTTTTTAGGAATGACACATTTTTACTAAACTGATGCCCTGGACATCTTTGAAATTTATCATAGCACTATTCAGAAGTCCAGTATCCACTCCCCTCACCTCCAGAGTACTCTCGTATTTGCTCATTTGCATTTTCCTGTGCCTTAGTTCTTCCTGTACACTGCTCCTTAGACAGTAAGTATCCTGGTCCTGGTCCTTCCCAACATTTTCCAGTTGTGTTATAGACTTTGAAATACAGTCGTACCTTGGTACTCGACTGCTTTGAGACTCATAGAATTTGGTACTTGATGCATTTTGACGTGAAAATTTTGTCCCGTACTCATAGTTTGTTTGTACTCAATATGCAAGCTAGGACATGTTGGTGTCATTACCTGGTGACTCACTACACTTCCCAGCTGAAACAAATTGTCACGCATTAGTCACGCAGTAGTTCTTGCCCTGTGCACATCCCATTGTGGTCTTGACTTAGCTTCTGTGGTCATTTTGTGTATTTCTGCATTTTTTTCTCATCAGGGGTCCTACTAAAATGAGCAGTGATAACACTAAGCAGAAACGAAAATTACTTCACACAACCATTGAGCAAAAAAAAAAAAAAAAGAGAGAAATAATAGGTAAATACGAGAGCAGTATTTACTGATAACGTTACTGATCTTTCTAGTGAATATGGTATGCCTAGAATTCTGGTCCCCACCATCATTAAGAATAAAGAAGAGATGAAAAAGGCAGATGTTGTGAAAGAAAGAAGTTAAAGCAGTTACAAAGCAGCATTCCCAAACAATCCAGGAAGTTAAAGTTCTGTTATTAATTTAGGTAAATGAGAAGCAGTTAGTGGGTTACCATGTATCCAAAGTTATGATATGTGAAAATGCGAAAGTGGTTCATGCTGATGTTTTGAAAAACAAACCAGAACTAAGGGATAGGAATGTTGAAGTTTTTAAGGCCAGCCACGGCTGGTTTGATAATTTTAAAAAAAGGACTGGCATCCATAGTGTCGTGAGGCAGGGTGAGGTAGTGAGTGCTAATAAAAAGGCTGCTGATGAATTCATCAGTGAATTTCAAGATTGCATAGAGGCTGAGAGTTTTATTCCCCACCAAGTTTTTAACTGTGATGAGACCAGAGTTTTTTGGGGAAAAAAATGCCAAGTAGAACCTACATCATATAAAAGGAGAAGACATTACCAGGCCAGAATTTGTGGTCAGAAGCTGTGACTCAGAGAGACTTCAAAGGGTTTGAGGTCAACCCTAAGCCTGCACGTGCAGAGGGTGCAGCTGTGCAGGATACTGTATCTTTGGCCCAGTCCATGAATCTGGAGGTCGATGCTGCTGATGTTGAGGAGTTAGTGGAGGGACATCGTAAAGAGCTCAGCACTGAGGAGCTGCAGGAACTACAGAAGGAGCAGCAATTAGAAGTGGCTGAAGAGATTTCTTCAGGTGAGGAGGAGATAAGGGAGGATGTCCCCAGTTCCTTGATAAAAGAAAAGTGTGCAAAATGGGCAGAAGTTCAAAACTTTGTGGAGAAGTACCATCCGGACAAAGCTCTGACGAGCAGAAATGTGAATTTATTGAATGACCAAACAATTTCACATTTTCAAGGAATTCTGAAAAGAAGACAGAAGCAGCCCTCGTTGGATAAGTTTTTAGTGAAGGTGACAAAAATGTAAGAGCCTGTGGGTGCAAGTTGTAAAAAGGCAGAAAAGAGAAAGAACACCTGAAGTACAAGTGCTCAATGTTCTATTGGAGGGGGACTCTCCTTCCAAGCAACACTCCGTGTAATTTCTCCTCCTCACCACTCTCCTCCCCCCATCCCATTAGGCCATGCGCGCTTCTCAGTACAGGTAAAGTGAAGTTTTTATTTTATTTAATCTAAGTACATATTAACTTTTAGGTTTATTTCTCATGTAAAATAATGATATACAGCTCTATCTTTTTACATATTGCCTTAAAAATGTGCATTGTCTTTGGTTTGGGAATGCATTAAATTTATTTACATTATTCCATATGGGAAAAATTTGTTTGGTACTCATCATTTTTGGTACTTGTCGTGCCTCCCAGAACCAACTAACTACAAGTACGGAGGTACCACTGAATGTTGCTTCAGTCCCTTCTTTCCATCCCAAAGCCTATTACGTCACCTCCCCTGCCTTTACGAGTATCCTTGATGATATACTCATTCTTAGTATCGTTAAGTCCTATCTTCTGCCTCACCTCCCAGCACAGATACACTTTGTGGTAAACTAAATAATGATCCTACAAAGATGTCCATATCCTAAACTCTCGAACCTGTGAGTATGATATCTTATATGGCAAAAAGAACTTCTCTTGAGATACTTTAACAATCTTGAGATGGAGATTAACCAATTTGAGATGGGACATTATCCTGAACTTTTCGAGTTGGTCTGATATAATCATAAGCATCCTCATAAGAGGGAAGCAGAAAGGTCAGAGCCAGAAGTAGGAGTTGTGACCATGGCAGCAAAAGGTAGGAGTGATTCCAGGAAAGGGTCATGAGCCAAGGAAGCAGGATCACCGCTAGTAGCTGGAAAAGGCAAGGAAGTGGAGTATCCCTAGAGCCTTCAACCCCTTGATTTTAGGATTTCTGACCACCAGAACCGAAACATAATAAATGTGTATTGATTTTTTTTTAAAGATTTATTTATTTTATTACATATCTCCCCTTCCCCCCCGCTGCGGCGACGCGCCGAGACTGGTCACTGCAGAGGCGCGGCTTTCCCCGCTTGTGGGCGGCTTCTGCTTCCATTCACGGCCGGCTTTCAGTTCGCGGGTGGCTGGCTGTGCTCCATTCGTGGGCTACCTGCCCTGCCCGTGGCGGCTTTTGCCCTGTCCGTGGCAGTTTTTTGCCCTGCCCACGGAGGCTCTGGCCCGCCCATGGCGGCTTGCCATTCTCAAGGTGGTCTGCCTGGTAGGAGAGGTCCCCGGGAACCGAACCTGGGGCCTTCCATGTGGTATGCCGACACCCTATCCACTGGGCTATCGAGCCGGCCCCTGTATTGATTTTTAAATCATTACATTTGTGGTCCTTTGTTACAGCTGCAATTGGAAATTGACACATTTCTCACTTTCCATCAATCTTTGAAGCAGGCTCCATAAAGATTAAAGGCAACAGACTTAAGAACTTAACATATTCTGAATGCTTGAAAATATTAATTGTTTAAATGTAAACTTGGATTAGATTAACAAATGTGGCTGAACTGGAAAGGGAAATAACTTGACCCTCTTTCACATCAACAATTCTTTACTTGTTGGTTCAACATGTATCTAATGAGATGAAACTGATTCTGATAGATTATATTGTATTTTTCTTACCATGGACTCCCCAAATCATAACAGGTATCACATGAGCGGTATGGATATGCTGAACAACTGAATATAATCTTTTGAATTGGAAGCCTCATTTATGCTTAAGACTCTGAAATCTAGATAATGAAATAAACTACTCATTCCAATATCCAGTATTATAGTGTCCCTTATTTAGTTTCAAAATTTCATCTTACTCTGATGACCAACTTCAGGAAATCATCAGCTGGCTGATCTCAGTGTTGAGGGCATGAATTTGCACCATACAACTTGTGTGGCAAGACCACAAAATCTCCTAAACAGAGATAAGTTACCTTTGGAAATTTTTAAAATATGCATTAAAGGATGAAATCCAATCATTTGAAGCAGAACCAATTTATG
>PVKH010035847.1:0-11678 GCA_004027955.1 Chaetophractus vellerosus
CTCCTGGTATCACACTTGATCTCTGAGGGGTCACCCCCCACCCACATGTGCAGATGCATGTCATCCCTCCACCCTCCCCAGAAACAAAAACACTCACCACCTCTATTAACACTACCTACCTGAGGATAGGAATCTTCTCTTCTGCTGCTTGTTCTGAGATGGGTGTATCTGACTCTTCCTTTCTTCAGTTAAAATATCCAATACCTCTGATATCCTAAGTAAGCACCCAGCTTTAGGGGGTTTCTTATATATTTAAAGTACAGGTGATACAAGTAAAATGAAGGACATTATTTAAAAAACAAAATGTTAGAAAGTCCAAAAATGTCTTAAAGACTACAGTAATAGATTTTCATACTATTCACTGAAATCTTTCTAAGTTCTTGTTATTTCTTCCTTATTAAATCTTCCCTTATTTTCCTCACTGCAGTCTCTTCAATCTTCTCTACCATCTCTCTTTTTTCAGTAGATAAACCAAATTATAATTCTTAGATGCACCATTAGTTGTAGTTAAAACTCCATTTAGGAGGTTTAGCAGGGTAAGGACAAGTGGCAATGGATTTTGAATGGCATCCAGTTAGTCTCTAAAAGAAAACCAGTGCTAAGCTGCCAATATACTCCTGCTCAGTGCAGGGAAGTTACTTCTGATTCCTTTCTCAGAGAGGCAAGTTAGGGAAATAGGGAATCAATTTTTGGCTCTGGCATAGCTACAGGGACTCATAATCTCTGTTAACCAATTAGCCATTCCATGGATGAGAAAGTGCAAGTAGTCCCAGGAGTACAATATCCCATGGTGTTGGAATTTGCCTCCCACAGGAGCTAACTTCAAAAAAGCAATGGTTGCATATACCCAACTGTACCAGAGACCTTTAACATTGTTTGTATATGGGATATGCTCCTATAATGAATGGCCATTTTCACTGTGTTCCAAATGAAAAAAATAACATTTGAACCACATAATTTTATTAAATTGTCTCCTTCCAGATCTGATCATCCTTTCTCCTTTGGGTTATTCCACATGCTTGAATTGTTTAGACCTTGCTTCTCATACTAAAATACAAGAATTTTCATACCCAACATTCAAAAGAAAAACCACTTGTTCCATTAAGATTGTATTACTTCATTTGGTTAATGCCTTGAGCTATAGATATAAAAGTATGGATTATTTGGCAGGGGCATGGAGGGTAGGCTTTGGCAGATGACAGACCAGAATCCAATCCTGGCCCTCTATTTCCTTTCTGGGTAACTTGTGTCATCAACTTACTCAAAATAATTATTTAAACTTCAGTCTCTTGTTTAGGAAAAATAAGGTGTGAGTGGCAGATAATACCTATCTTTCATGTTGGAAGAATTATGACAATGTAGTGTAATATATATCATACTGCTTAAACTATATTTAGAGTTTAGTAAATAAAAAGTATTATTACAGGAAATATTAGCTTTGAACTTGAAAAAATATTCCTTCAGACCAGACCAAAAAATATGTGAGTAACTCGTGTCTAGAATCCTGGAGAAGATTGACTAAAGTAAAATTGTGAAGTCCCTCTCCAACTATCCTACTTTCCAACCTCAATATTTCTCTATTTAAAATTCACACTAAAAGAAAACATTCTAAAAATTGACTGAGGCTGAGAACAGCACAACTCTGAGATGCCAATGAGAGCCACTGTGTGTACACCTTGAATGAATTGTGCATAGAATGGGACTCTATAACAGAAGGAATCCTGTGCTAAAAACTGGACTGTGGTTAAAAGAACAAATATGAGAACACTGTCTCATGAACAATAACAAATATATAATACTAATATGTGGTGTTAATAATTGGGTGGGCTGGGGGAAATATCCCAAATGTAAGGCATGGGCTATTGTTCAGAGTAATGTTTTTTTTCAGGAAATTTTGGACTTTTTATTATTTTTTTCCTTTGGCAGATGTGTGTGTATCTGTGCATTTTAGGGGATTGATACACACACAAATGTACATTTTGTATCTATTTTCATGCTGTGAATATATAAAAATAATCCTTACCCATCTATTTTGGAGAGGACAGTATATAAATATACTGTACAAATGGATCATTTTTAGAAATTTTATACAGATGTATTTACATAGTTGCATAAGGAATTATACATTTATTAGTTTACACATTATTAATAAACAGAAGAATTCTCTCTATGTATATTTTAATATATTTTTGTAGTGTGTTAGTGAAGCGGTATTGTATGGGAATTCCACACATGTAATAAATTCACACTTTATGTAATAAAAATATATTAAAATAGTAATAATATTTTAATGATGCTCTTTCATAATTTGTAACAAATGTTTCACAACAATGCAAGTTGTTGCTGGGGGGGAGATGTGTGGGAGCCTTGCATGGTAATATGCATGTTCGTTTTGTAAGTTCATAATTTTTACTATATACTTATTCTCCATAAGTGTTCATGTATGAATGATATGCTTCTATAAATATTTTTGCAATTGACTCTCAAATAAAGATCACTGGCAGTGTGTTGAAATAAGTGTTGGGTTTAGTGATACAGAAACATGAATCAGATCATCATTCCAATTTGCTATGTAAACTTAGTTAAATTACCTAAAACCTTTGAACCTCTGTTTCATCAGGAATAAATAGGAAATATAACAATGACTATCCCACAATGTTACTATAAAGATTAATGACAATTTATATAGGAACAGTTTTATAATATTAAACAAATATCAGCTACATTAATTGGAATAAAAGAGGATTTACTCAGCCTGAAAATGACTGAACCTAATTAAGGTTTTAGCAAGAGTTCCTTAACACTTTAATATGAAACATACATTTAAGTACATGGAATGAAATGACAAGAGTAGAATTTGAAGTATCCATTGTCTTCACGATTTAGCCTACAGCCTCTGGTATTTTACAGTACTCCCTACCACAGAAATCTTTGTATCTTCTTTGCCATTCCTGTTTATTTTTTACATTTTTCATTATCACTTCCTATAGGCACATTATTTTTACGTTCATTTCTTCTCTACTCTCTTCAATGTTGTATGAAAAACATCTTGTCTATGACACCAGTCAGCATTACTGAGCCTCTTGGAACAGCTGATGAGATTTTGATGCCTCTCTTTGCTCAGTTCTGCCCTAATGATTTTGCCTTTTTCTTCAAGTAGTTAAATAACATCCATGTTTGAGATTTTACATGTTTCATCAAGTACCTCTGCTTGTGATCTCTTAATGTTTGCAAGAATCATATAAGGGTAACCACTTATATGTGGTTCAAAGGTTTTAGGTAATTTAACTAAGTTCATATAGCAAGAGACCTTAGGAATAGACCCAGAGATGTGAAGGGACATGAACAGAGACTTAGTTAATTAATAAAAAGGTAGAACTGAGTTTCTGCCCCAAGTCTCTGCCTTTTCCTAGTACCTTCCTCAGAGCCCCCTTCACATCCTTGTTCCTTAGGGTATAAATCAGAGGATTGAGCATAGGGATAATTATAGTACAATGAAGGCAACAAACTTTCCTTCATTCTGAAAATAACTGTGCATGAGTTGGAAATATGTATATGGCTGAGCCATAAAAAAGGGAAACCACCAATAGGTAGGATCTGCAAGTCCCAAAAGCCTTTCTGCACCCAGCCATTGATGGTCCTGTACTGCTGCCTGAGCACATGTACATAGGAGCTTAGAATTAGTGCTGAAGAAAGCACCAAGATAATAGCTTCAGCCAGAAACATTTGGACTGTGACTCTTGTGTGTCCTCAGAAGCCAGCTTCAGAAGCACAGGCATCTCACAGAAGTGGTCAGATGACAGAGGCCACAGAGGGGCATGGCCATCAAAGACTGGTCTAAATGAGAGTGTTCATGAAGCCTCCTGCCCAGGAGATGACAGCTAGTGTCTAACATGATGGGAGTATATAATGGCCATGTACTGGAGTTGTTCATAGACAACAGCTTAATGGGAAAATGCTATAACCACCAGGAGCACACACTCAGTGGAGCCCAGGACAAGAGAGATGTGGAGTTGGGCCATACACCCTCCATTGGTGAGGGTCCACTCTGATACATGAAGGTTGACTAGAAGCTGGAGAACAGTGCTGGTGGTATAGCAGATGTCCTGGAAAGAAAATTGGCAGAGGAAGAAGTACATAGGCATGTGCAACTGAAGGTTAAGGCAAAAGACAATGATAATGGTGATGTTGTCAAAGAGAGTTAGGGAGTTAAAAATCAAAATAAAGACAAAAAGGATGAATTTCAGTTGAGACCAAACTGAGAAGCTGACCAAAATGAAGCCCTCTACAAAACTGGTGTTATGCTTTCCCATGTCCTTTCATCTGTACAATTAGCAAAAGAAAGTTTAGTGCTTCTTATAAAGAACATGAATTAATTCATTATTTCACAGGACTCCCTAAATACTCCTTAGTCATATATTTTGTAAATGTCAATATTAACTTCCATTCTATCCACTTTACTCATTTTTCCTACGCTTTTCATCTTTAGAGTACAGATCACTGGATTGAGAATGATCTGGCCTTCATTCAAACTGCAGTCCTGATGTCTGCTTATTTGTTGACTTCTTCCAAACCACTCACTCTCATGGATCTGATGTTTTCTTTTCTGAAAGTAGAGATGATACATGGCCTCCCTCACAGCATTGGGTCAGGACTAATGCAGTGATGTGGAAACCGATTCTCAACATCTAAGGTATAAAAATGTAGCTTTGTATTCTCTGTTGTACTCTTTTACTTAATTTTGTTCATCTTTGTTCATCTCTAAACAAGGAGCTTCTCAGTGATGAAAGCAGAGTGAATGCAAAAATAAATATTAGTATCTTCCTTTATAGTACATAGGAAGCAAAAGAGTTACTTTCATTCATTTCACATACTATCTGTTAAACACATTTTGTTGAATGAATGTGAGAAGCTCCCTTAAAATCTCATGAAAACGCATTCCCTCCAAGAAACATGCAGACTCACAATAATACACATTGACAAAGTATGAAAGATGGGTATGCATAAAAATTTGCATGCATTGGGTTCCATTTTGCTTACTATTGTATCTCCATTTCTCATTGCACTGTTTGTTGAATAAAAGGCTCTTAATAGATATTGTTGAATGAATTAAGGAATGCATTCCCAAATCTGACATCATGTCTGGTACACACATGTTCCAGAAACTTTTCTTTCCTGTGCAAAATTAAATAATTAACACATCATCAATAATGCGTCTCATTTTAAACTTAGTTCTGCTCTATATTTTTATCAAGGAATTTTATATTGACATAGAAATATAAAACTAATATAATTACAATTGAACTAAAGCTTAGGAATATAGATAATATGATCTGATGTTTCATTTTATGTATCATTTTGATGGTTTATTGTGTCTAGTTGTTTGGTCAAATATAGACTAAGTATTGCTTTTAAGGTATTTCATAACTTAGATTAGCATCTTCAATTAGTTGACTTTAAGGAAAGGGGATTACCCTCCTTAATGTGAGTGGGCCTCATCTAATGAGTTGGTCCCCTTTAGAGCAAAGTATTGCATGCACCAAGAAGAACATCTACTTCAAGGCTACATCAACTACCCTCACAATTTAAATCCTGCAAGCCTCCCTTGTGGATTTCAGATTCAAAACTGCAATATTACACTCCTGAGAATTCCCCCGTTCCAACCTGCATTACATATCTCAGACTTGTCAGCCCCCCACAACCACATAAGTCAATTCATTAAAAGAAAGCATTTATTCTGGTGGTTCTATTTCTCTGGAGAACCCTGAATGATAAAGATGATAAATAATAGAACCATAATCAAAAGGATCACAACATGATGAAAAAGGTGCCTTATTCCAATAAGAAAATATTGCATAGGAAAATTGGACTGAGCTTCAAAACCTCAGTTAAACAAAAATAAAATGTAGGAGACCTAACTTGAGAATCATTCTTTATTAAGTAGATGACAAACATGACCTTGGGATGTACTGACCAAAATCTCAACACAATTCAAAAGTGCCCACTTGATTTTTAATCAAATGCTCATGCACTGGGATGGATTTTTCAACCACTTCTCTATTCTTCCAAGAAGTCTTCCTTGTTTTACCTTCAACTACTCTGACCATACCTCTATTCTTTGTATCCTGGCTCTGGTATTTACAATGAACTTTGCATGTTTTATCCATCGATATTACAAGAGTTGAGTTTTGGAATAGATTTTCAAAATTATGTAACGCACCCTCACACTTTATATAAAATAATTGAAACTCCCTAATTTTTGCATTTGAACAGTAAGTGATGCAGGTGAGAGTAATGATGTATATAAATGGGAAGGCTGAATAGGTGGGTAGGTTGTGGAGAAAAAGGGACTCAATCAATAATACAATGTTTTCTGCATGAAATCTTTCATAAACATAACATCTTTATGTCTTCAAACAGTGGACCCTACACAAGGAGACCCACAGCCAATAATGGAATATTTCTAGAGTTTTTGGATTCTGACTAGGAAGTCTGAATAGCCCATTCAGTCAGTACTCACACCATAGCTCTGTAAAAGAAAACTATTGCATTTATCTCCCTCAATTCTAATGGTGACAAAGATGATGTGAGCCCTATTTGAGAGTGGTGGCTTCTAGAGGTATCCAAGGAGATGCACTTCTCTTTGGTCCCAACCTCATCTGTGGGGTGGAAGAACGGGAACTCTTTACCTGGAGAACCGTGATTGCTTATGTTTCCTTTCCTCAACAGGGGACACTGGAAAAGACTATAACCCAAGAGATGTTTTTTTCCTGGAATTTCAAAAGATATGTGAAAAGTGGACTCAAATTACCTTAAGATAAAGCCAGTGAGAAATGAGATTCAGCTGCCCCCCATAGAAGTAGCATGCAGCCTCTAGTTTACATCTTCTCCACCTAACCAGCCCCTTTTGCACATGAACTTTCTGTATTATAGGCATTTTGGTTTGCAGCTCTGAGTTCTTTTTTTAATTAAAAATTTTTTAAAATTTATTTTAAAAACATTTTTAGATTACAGAAAAAGTTACCATGAAAGTTTAGGGGATTCCCATTATACCACCACCTCCACCTTTCACATTTTCTCCTATTCATAATGTCCTACATTTCTGTAGTACACTTCATTATAATTGAAGAAATACAAGTGCATTGCTACTAACCATGGTTTACCCTTTGCACTGTACAATTTTAAAGGTTTTAACTAAGTGTTTAATGGCTTATATCCATCATTGCAATATCATGCAGAAGTATTCCAATATCCTTAAAATGCCCTATATTCCACCTATTCTTCCCTAACCCTCCCCACTGAACCTCTGGTAACCACTATCTTTATATGCAGCCCTGTGTTCTTAAGAAGAGAATAGGAGGGAAAGGCTAGGTAATCTAGGACAATACATTATATCTAGATGCAACATCTGACATCTTTACTTAATTCACAGACATCTGCACCAGGATCCATGGTGGCTTCTCAGCTACTATTTAAAGTCTCTGGGATGAGAAACACATTACCACTCAGGCAGCCACTTTTCATTTGGATTTTTCTAACCTTTGGAAGTTTTTCCTTACAGTAAGCCAAATTAAGTCTCCCACAAGGTTCACTGTATCAGTACATGTTCTTATCATTGGAATCTCAAGTAAAAATTAAAGCCCCTCAAATATTGAGGTCACAATCTACTTGAATGTGAGTGAATAACATTCTTCAAGCTCCCTCATAATATTTTAATATGAAAAATAATATTTGTAGCATTTGGGTAGTTTGATGTAATTATGAATTCCAAAAATATATATTGGATCATGCTTATAAACTGGTCTGCTAATCTGGGCATGATTAAGTTATGATTAGGGCATTAACTGGGCCATGTCAGTAGGGTGTTGAACCCCACCCCTTGGTGGGGTGGGAATCAAATATAAATGGCATGACAGAGGACAGAGGAAGCAGTTTTTTGTTGTTGTTGTTGTTTTGTTACATATCCACCCCCCCTTTTCTGCTTGTTCTTGCTGTGTTCATTCTTGCGCTCTTTCTTTTTTTTCATGTCTGCTTGTCTGCCCCCCTGGTGCGGTAACCCGCCAAGTCAGCTCACCATGCAGGGCGAGCTTGCCCTGCTTGCAGGGGCTTGCCCTGCTCACGGGGCTTGGTGGCTTTGCCCTGCCTGCTGTGGCTTGCCTTCTCAAGGTGGTCTGCCCACTTGAGGAGGCCCCAGGAACTGAACCCGGGGCCTCTTATGTGGTAAACCGGCACCCTACCCACTGGGCCACAGCTGGCCCCAGAGGAAGCAGTTTTGATGTTGGAATTTTGGTGAGGAAGGAGAGAAGGCCCCAGGATAGATATGAGCCATTTGCCTGAGAGTTCACAGCTGGCCTTGTGAAGAGAAGGAATGCCTAGAAAGCTTCATAGTCTATAGCTGACCTTGTGGAGGAAACAGAGAAGCTAAGCCCAGAGAGTAACACAGCCCCAGGAAGATAGGAAGCCAAGAAGCCTGAACCCTGGCAAATGTCAGCAGCTGTTTTGTTCCAACATGTGGCAATGATCTTTGGTGAGGGAAGTATCTTACACTTTATGGCCTGGTAACTGTGGGCTTCTACCCCCAAATAAATGCCTTTTATAAAGACCAACTGACTTTTGGTATTTTGGATCAGAACCCCTTTGGCTGACTAATACAATATTGTATTACTCCTTATACTTTTAATAACACTTGGACTTAAAATGTATTGGTAACAAGAACATTGATAAAATCATTAAAGCGAATCAGATTGGCTACCACAATCCTTCAAAATTCATTCAACAGAAATAGTCCATTCCCTTGCCTGAGATGAAACTTAAGCAGGCTTCACAACTGTTTTTAACACAATGCCTGGGGAAATCCTTGATTTTCAAGACTATCATGGGGAATAAGCAACTCACATTTTCTCTTCCAGCCTAAATTATCCACTAATAGTAGCCAAAGGATCCAGTTCTTGAAGGGGTCCCATGGATGCAATCCTCTCCCTCTTGGGGGTAATGAAATTCTCACCACAGATTTCTGAAACATAGTTCTATTTATATATCCTCTCTATGTTTCTACTCACCAATCCTTTTATAAACTTGAGATGAATGAAGGGTTTCAAAACTCACCTACTTTGTATATCTGGCCAACCAAGATGGCAATGTAAGTACTTTAGGATGCCATTCTTTCACAGGTTTTTGAACAATGAGCAAAACTGGCAAAGACACCTTCCTCAAAACTCCAGAAAATAGTTAAAATGTTGCAGTATCTGAGCAAGTGATGAGTCCACAAAATGTGGCTGGAAAAACAGTAGATGAAATTCTTGCTAATCTCTCTCCCCCACAATATTGCAAACATAGTGTGGAGTCAACCTGCACTGCCATTGTGGCTCTCTGGCCCTGGTCCAGAGGGAGCAGAGTACCTTCTATGAGCATAAAAGGGTCCCTGTATGTCACTGCCAATCTATGAGAGGGAAGCCTGAAGTACTGAATCAGGAAACTTGTCTCAGCAAAAAGTTATCCTTCAGGCAGAGAATCATCTAAAGCACTGTAGGAAATAATTGAGTCATAGAATCCTGGAGCAAAGGATTACATGCATGGAATCATAAAATAGAACCCTCAGCAGGAGGCAACAGGAATTCAAATTCCTATAAATGGGGGAGAATAAGGCCAAAAGCAAGTGTAAGCACAAGCCCAAGACAAGAAACACACATTCTCTGAAATTAAGATAAGATAGTGTATTAGTCAGCCAAAGGTGTCCCTTTGCAAAATACCAATGATTGGATGGTTTTCATAAAGGGTATTTATTTGGAGTAGAAGTCCACATTTCCCAGGCCCTCAAGCATAAGTTTATTCCCTCACCAATGTGCATTGCCAGGTGTTGGAACAAAACAGCTGCCGACGTTTGCCAGGGTTCAGGCTTCTTGGGTTCCTCTCTTCTCAGGGCTGTGTTTCTCTCTGGGCTCAGTGCCTCTCTTTCCTCCACAAGGTCAGCTGTAGACTATGAGGCACTCTAGGCTTTGCATCTCTCCACAAGGCCAGCTATAGACTATCAGGCGAACTGCTCACTTCTCTTCTCCTGGGGCATCCTCTCAAACATCAGAACTTCTTCTCAAAAACTGCTTCTCAAATCTGCTCCCTCTGTCCTTAGCCTTGCCATTTATATTCGATTCCCCCACCCACCAAGGTGTGGGGCTCAATGCCCTACTGACAAGGCCCAGTCAATGCCCTAATCAAAACTTAATCATGCCCAGATTAACAGATCAGTTTACAAGCATGATTCAATATTGATTTTTGGAATTCATAATTACATCAAATGGCTACATTCCACCCTCTGAATTCCAAAAATACATTACAATATTCAAAAAACCTTAAATCGGTGACAATATAAGTTCAAAATCATATCATAATCAATTCAAAGAAATACAGTTTGTCTTCAGGCAAAATCCCTTCTAGGTATAGAACTCTGAAACTTACAAAACCATTTAACTGCTTCCAATACACAAATGAAAGACAAAGGATAAACATTTTCATTATCATAATGAAAAATTGGGCAGTTAAACATGAGTCATGGGTCCTCAACATTTCAGTAAACCTGCAGGGCATCCTCCATTCGATTGCAAAGTCTGAGACTCATTCTTAAGATGATGGTTTCTTCTCCTTGGCACCACATGGGAACCCATGCTTGCCCAATGGCCATTTTCTTGGTTACACCCTCAACAAGCATCTGGGTGTCAACCAAGCTGTAGACCTCAGCCCACAGGACTGTTGGGGTGATTTCCATACCTTACCCAATCTTTGGGTTAGAGTCTTAACCCCCCTAGTACAGTGAGGTGAAGAAAACATTCCCCCTAACCTTCGGCATACAAGTTCAACCCTCTCAAATCAATGAGTTGACCACCTGGCCTTCCCTAACCTTTAGCATACAGGTTCAACCCTCTCAGAGCAATGGGTTGACCACCAGGCCTTCTCTAATTCATGGGGCACAGGAGCACCCCTCTCAGACCTATGGGGTGCTGACCTTAACTGCCCTAATCTTTGAGGAATGTCCTCCACCCTCCCTGCACCCTGGGGAGGCAAAATTCTCCCAGAACACCAGGTGGGGACATCCACCTTCTTCAATTGCTGGGGAAAAACTCACCCTCTCTGTACACATGGGTGGGACTCCTCTCTTGGCCCAAGGAGATGTCTTAATTCCAGATCCCAGCTTCCATGTCTTTCTTCTTAAAGCTGTTTCTCCCCCAATCTTTCCTTTCAATGTCCTCTTTTGTCCAAGCTGACAGTGGTTCCATTCACATAGCTCTCTCAAAAACTTTGTTGGTTTAGCATGCAGGAAGCAGGGGTCCAAGCCATCAGACAGTAAGACTTTCCACAAGTCTTTCCTAGATAACTGCATCTTCAATTCTGATTTACAAGTTCCGGGTTTAGCTAAGTCTTCAAATGGGGCATGTTCATCTGGAAACCTGATTTCCAGAAACTTGAATATTCCAGACTCAGTTTCTGTTTTCTTTGTGCCCAAAAGTTCAGTCATTAGCGTATTTCTTTCATCTAGCATTTTGCTATAAACTGCAAGGAGAAGACAAACCACACTCTACAGTTTTACTTTTGAAAGTACTTCAGCTAAATGCTCAGGTTCACCATTTTCAAATTCTGTCTTCCATATAACACCAGGAGTTAATCTTGCTAAGTTCTCTGCAACTTTA
>PVKH010035848.1:0-11677 GCA_004027955.1 Chaetophractus vellerosus
GGCAGAGGAGAAAGTTAGAGTTTTAATATTGGAAGAAGCTGGGACCACGGAGCCTTAAGAGGAAGAAGAAGCCTGGACCTTGCAGATGTCGGCAGCCATCTTGCTCCAACAAGTGGCAACAGACTTTGGTGAGGGAAGTAACTTACACTTTGTGGCCTAGTAACTGTAAGCTTCTACCCCACATAAATACCCTCTATAAAATGCAACAGATTTCTGGTATTTCGCATCAGCACAACTTTGGCTGACTAATACAGCTATATAAGTAACCAAGAGATTATTTTCCCTTTCTAGATTCTTTATACTCTGCAAGTAAAAAGGAATCATTTTCTGAAAATTTCTGTTGTGCCCTGAACCTGTGTTCCCATGATACACCATTGTAGCAAATCACTCCACACTATCTTTTTAAATACCCACAACAAAGAGAAGTAATTAGTAAAGATCTCACAGCACTATTTTCAGAGTCCCATTTCCAAGCATCACCCTTCACTTCCGGATCTCCTTGGGGAAAGTGCCATGACTAACTGTGCGTTACACTTCAGGGACATGTGAAATCAGGTTGTCAGCCTTGGATTTCCCCACGTCATTCAACTTTCTGAATGTCCTTGTCCTTTATGATGGAAGTTAAAAATGTGCTTCCATTTCTATCCCAGCACTAGCTCCTGGGATTCTTAGAGGATATATTTTTCTCCTCAGCACCTCAAATTCCTAATATCTGCTGGAGTAGCAGTCTCTGTGTCTCATCTTGCCTTCTGTGTAGTTGTGACCTCTTGGGACATCACCCCCAACTTTTTACTCTCTAACATATCTCTGACCAGGGCTGGGGTGAGTCATTTAAACAACACAAGCACTGAAAAGATTACAGTACACATGTCTTTCCGCTATTTACTTCAAAAAATCAAAATAAAATTTATTTTTGAAATGTCATAATTTACATGTATGCAGAAATTAAAAGACTTCTTATTAAATTTTCACAGTGCAAAATTCATAATATAGTAGTAGATATTAAACTTCTCTCTCTCACTCTCTCTCTCACTCTCAGGTCTGTCTTAATGTCTCAAAATGTGCCTATCATAATGCACCAAGTCAATGTCATATGCAGCAGATAATCCTGAATGTTTGGGCCAGTTAGAGAGATTAGGGGGGGAACTTATGTCACCCTTCACAAGCACAGCCCAGCAAAGAGCTTAAATCTAATGATGGACTCCAATAGTAGACAGCAGTGTTCTCAACGTCCCTCGGTTATTCATACATCCAGAATGATTTTCCCTGGCCATTTCCTATACTTGGGCCTCAGCTTCTGTCACATGTTTGGGCCTCCAGCTGCTCTCTATTTCTCTCTCTGTTCTCTTCCTGAGCTTGCTCATTCCAGACACTCACAACTCTCCTTAATTATAGTGTAGGGCCTTTTACCCAGCTCTCTCTCTCTCAGCAAGTAAGTCCAAACTATGCTAGGAGACTAATCTTCAAAATCAAACATCTGATACTTTAAAGAAAGTATAGTATTAACATATATTACACAAAATTTCCCATTTTTAACCATTTTTAAGTGCACAATTCAGTAGTGTTAGTTACATTTACAATGTTGTTCTAGCTACCATCACCAAAACTTTTTTGTTACCCCAAATGGAAACTCTGTATCCATTAAGCAATAACTCCCCATTCCCTCCTCCCCAGACCTCTAACCTACTTTCTGCCTCTACAAATTTGCTTATTCAAGATATTTCATATAGGTCGTATCATACAATGTTTGTTCTTTTGCAGCTGCCTTATTTCATTCAGTATAATGTTTTCAAGGGTCAGCCATGCCATAGCATGTACCAGAACTCCATTCCTTTTTATAGCTAAATTATATTCCATAATATCCTATTGTGTGTATATACCATATTTACCATCTTCTTCTCTTTTTTTCCCATGTGGACATCCAGTTTTCCCAGCACCATTTGTTGAAGAGATTATTCCTTCCTCTTTGACTATACTTGGCACCCTTGTCAAAATTCAATTTGATTTATTTATGGATTCTTAATTCCTTATGCCAATACCACACTGCTCTTTTTTTAGGAGGTACCGGGGATTGAACCCAGACCCTAATACATGGGAAGCAGGCACTCAACCCCTTGAGCTACATCCACCCCCCTACACTGCTTTGATTACTATAGCTTTGTAGTAAGTTTTGAAATGGAAGTGTGAGCCAGACCTCCAACTTTGTTCTTCTTTTTCATATTGTGTTAGCTATTCAGGGCCCCTTGCAATCCCTTTTGAATTTGAATATCAGCTTTTCCATTACTGCAAAAATGGCTGCTGAAATCTGTAAATTGCTTTGAAACACCTGCTACTTTTTGCCCCCAAAAATTCAGACCTCTCCTTGAGAAGAATCCCATACTCAGTTGAAAACAAACAGCAACAACAATTTTTTCCCTCCCTATCAAATGTGGATAACCACAACTTGTATATTTGGGATTCATGGTTTCTTTTAAACCTATGATTAACCTAATATTAAAATAGCAGCCACTTAGTACATATCATCTGATGGTTAGGTTTGTCCCAAAAGCATATTCATTGTCAAGTAGGACCCAGTCTCAAAAGAAAAACAAGAGTGCCTTCTAGGATCTACAGTCTCCAAATACCTACAGATTCAGTAGCATTTTGTTGATTTCTTTGGATTTTTATTCCTTGATCTTACTAGACCATGAACTCCTTGCATTGGGAACTTTGTCTTATTCATTGTCTAACCCTGGCACCAGTACAAAGGAGGTACTCAATAAATACATAAATGCTTATTGAATTTAACTGATTAACATGCTGGTTATAAATTTAATCTTGGCAGTAAAATGAGTTCTTTGGCAATTATTTTGGACACTTCATGAATGCACTAAAAGGTGTAATCACCAAAAAATAATTTGTAGTATTCAAAATAACACCATTTAACTACAACTTAAATTGTATTAACCAGGTGCAGTAAGTAAGAACCTCAGAAAACAAATATAACATTAATGGTACAAGCACCCCACATTATAGAAAAATGAAGAACCCACCCTCAGGGTCAAGCTTTAGCCTCTTCCCCAGCTTCCCACTTTAACTCTGCCTATAAAGAAGGAAGGAATTTTCTTGCAGCTTCTCCCAGAGAATAAATTCATACATAGTAAAAGCTTAAATCCTTGCTGCCTATTTCCAGTCCTTATCAAGGTAAAAAAAAAAAAAAAAAAGGAATGGTTTAGAAATAGTTATTTCTCTTTTTATATCTCTACAGGATTTGTATGTGACCTTTTTATGAATGCTTCCCCATCAATTTTGCATTTGATGACTTTAATTTTTTATTTATTAAACAGTAATATCATTTTATCACCAGTTTTAAAACCTAATTTCATCTCTGCAACAATTGGGGAAAAGCAGTGGACTGAAGTATCGGGTATTAAAATTCAGCTTTCTCACTTCATCTAGGGATAGTCCTGATATGAAGTTGGAAGGAGGACCAAAGGGAAAGGCCTGCTAAAGTCCATCTTCAAACTCTGTAATTCTGTTCTGCAAATCTGTGCTTACATCTATGACTCATTAAATGAATGGAAATGCAGAAGTCACAGGAGACGACTTCTAACCCTGTCAGAATCCATTTCTTCCTACTAGAAATTCAAAATAAACAGCCCATCTTGTGAGCAGGGGATGACACAAAAGAGAACATAAAAGACTCATGAAGGAAGACACAGAGGGAGAGGGAAAATGAATTTTAATAGTCTTCTGTTTAGCTGAAGGGCTGGTGGGGGGGCAGTGGAGACATTGAACAAAGACTCTGAAATGTTACAGCTCTCCCACTGGAGGCAGGAGTTGCTAATTGAGCTGCTCATTCCCAGCATGTCAATTGTCCTGAGAGATGTGGCCTGTTTCCAGAGTAAGAGGAGAAATTAAGAGCTTCACACAGTTTTCATTATTACCTCTTTGATAGATTTGGTCATTCTAGTCAGCCTCCAAAAAGCAGTCATCGCTCTTCTCCCCACTTAGCACCTACATTTGTAAAGACCCAAAAGGCTTAAACATGGGGAAAAAACTTCAGGGGCTCTTCATGACCTTTCAAAGTCCTTAAGTTTGACTCTGTAAAATTCCCCAACATCCACAATTACTAGTGATCAGGCAATTATTTGGGTTTAAATAATTTAGCACTAACTGACTATATCGTTTTAATTGCAGTGGTAATTTCTCTGAAAGCTTACAATCTGTACTCATGGGGAAAAGTGAAAGAGAACGGCAAACCCACTCGGGATTGAATGACTTGATTTTGCCCTCAACAATTCTCCTAGTTATTTGGTTGGTGATAATTCTAGCCTATTCTAGCCTGAAAGCATGAGCGCTTCCTTTTGATTTATTGCTTCATGTTTGTGGGTTCAGTCCCTGGTGGCATAATGAAAAGTCCTCAGCAAGTATGATGGCAAATTATCAATTATCCCCTTACTCCAAACTTCTGCCTAAAGTCTGCCTGTAATACTCCCATTTCTACTTCACCACCACTCTCCCCCTTACATTTCCAGCCCCACTTATCAGGAAATAGCACAGCTTGCCCTCTATCCAGCCTCACTGGATCATTCCCTATTCCCTGAATGCACACACCCTTTTTGCACCTCCATACCTATGCACACTTCATTCCCTCTGGATGAAATGCTCTGGTTCATTTTTCCTTTCTTTTTCGGTAGGGAGACAAATTTGTTCTTCAAATTAAAGCTTAGATATCACCTGCCAGGTTTCCAGATTTCTCAAAAAAGTGTTACTTGCTCCCTCCTCTGTGGTTCCCGGTTTCTGTTTCCACCCCTCCAAATTTTTATGGTCTGTCTGCCACTACAGATGTCAGTCTCTATGAGGATAAAGTTTTTCCAAACCTAAGACAGTGTGAGGCACAAAACAAGCAAACAAATTCTCATTGAATACATCAGGTGACTCTTCCACTTGTGAAATTCTGTTAACAGCTCTCAACACTCATGGCTAAAAGAGGTGCTGTAACATTTATTGCTCCTTTAATGCCTGCAATTAATACACACTACCTGCCCTGTTTCAAAATGGCATTTTTAATGATTCAATTAACAAGTAGGAAAAAAAAAAAACCTGTCCTCCTAATTTACTCCTTCTCCTTTATTACTATTTTAAACTTTGCCTTTCCCTTTAAGCCAGTGCTCCCTGGGCAAGTATATAAAGCTCCGAACACAGATCCAATTATCTAGGAGCACAATGGTGTTCACACTGGGACCCTGTGTGTGATTGCACGAGGGACCCAAATACTTCGTCACTATCAGTAGACCAAGTCAACTCTTGCCTTTTCAAAGAAATTATTATCAGGTAATTAAATTTCATTCACAAAGTAAACGATTCTCAGCATTTATTTTCAGAGAGTAAATGAAGAAAGAGGAATCTTTATTTTCAATGGTGTTGGAAACAGAGGAAAGCAATGCTGCATGTGTTCTCTTTTACAAAGTTCTTTCTTCATTTCATGTCTATGCAAAAAAAATCGAGATCTCTCTTGACTTCAGTAGTCGACCTTTTGGGCTTGTTTTTCTGTCTCATCTGAGACTTGTAGAAATGTTTGAGAGAATACAGTTGGATGAAAAACACTACTGGCCTTCACGGAGTCATAACATGTAACATAATGTATACAATAACTCAAATTCAGGATGACATTATGTCAACTGACATAATGGCACATGAAACTTGATGATGGAGTCCAAATGAAGGAGGATTTAATTCTGACTAAATATCAAGGAAGGTCTTACAGTGAAAGCAGCACTTTAGCATTTAAATATGAGAAGAATTTACATAAGTGGCACCATGAACATAGGCACAAGGCATGACATTAAATGACATATTCAGTAATAGTAAGAGCCCGCAGCAAATGAGCAGAAGTGTTATTATATGTGGGGATATTTTAAAAAGTTAGCTCTGGAAAGATCTCTGGAGGTCAAATACTTGACAGTTTAGAAATCATAAAGAGAAGTTCACATATACTACCTTTTCCTGAAAGAGCTAACTGATTTTGAATAAACATAGTCCACTACTAATACTAGTCAAGTCAATCATGGTACATATACTGCATTTCAATTCTCTCTCTCTCTCTTTTTTTTTTTTTTTACTATGTTCCCATTTATACTTTCCTTCAACTGTTACCAACCCTAGAGAAATTTAGAGTAGTAGATTAAAATCCCAGTTCTAAAACTGGGGGAGGGTGCTTTAAGGAAATTACTTAATACCACTGAACAGCAGTTTTTTCATCTGTAAAATAGGGCTAATTATAATAATAGCTACCTCATGGGTTGCATCTCCAAAGAAAAATATGTGAAAAGAGAGCACTTAGTCCAAAGCTAGCAAATATCTCTACGGAATATAAATGCATCTATTAAATGCCAAAATTACTTTACAAACACCCAACCTAATGACAAAATCTGGAACTAGCCCAAGGAAGATAATTTTGTCATTGTTTGTTGGATATTCTTCAGAGCCTACACTGTTCAATTAGAACTGTTGTCTTTCACCCTGGGTGGGCACCTCCGTGACTTTCCAGCATGCGGAGAGGAATATCAAGGGATAAATATGATCAAATAGGGAAACCCAGTTCAAGTTAGCAACAGCAGCAACACTCTCCTGAAATTTCAGGTGACGAATTTTTTGGTTTTGTTTTTTCCATATGGAATTTGCATTATAGTTAATATTCAGATTGCCCCTAGATTGAGGATGGGTAGAAATTTGGATTTGTTCATATATATTTTTATTTGGCTTCAAAGCTTTAATCCTTGTAAAAGGCACCTTCCACAAGAAATTGGGAAAATTACATTTCTCAATATATTTTCCCATTCCAGTCCTAAATTTCTGCTCCACTTCTAGGGCCATAGTAAATGATAGGTAAATTCTCTGCATTGACTGACAACGATGCACAAAGTAACATCAGTCTCTTGGTAAATTTAAAGAAAGCACATTAAAACCCAAATAATTCTAAGGCCAATCCGTAAGAAGTAATTTGCTCTAATTGTCCTAAACTAAGTTGATAAATTCTATAGGATTTAGAGGCAAAATGTCTTGTTATGTCAATGTGGAGATATTTTCTGATGTTTTGAAATGTAGAATTCCACAAAGTAGGTGCTCATAGATTTATTTGAGGATGCTTCTTCCAACAGATTAATCCTTAGCCCTCAAAAGTAGGTGTGATGCTTGGAGGTAACCAGCAGTCTTCTACAGGCAAACCAGATGCATCTCTGCTCCTTGATTGGAAGAGAATGCGCTTTCCTAGATTCTGAGCTCTCTCTTGGGATACAGGAATACAGGCAAATTCTCTCCAAAACACTCTAGGAATAGGGTGGTTGGTGGATTTCTTCAGATCAGATTATTCTGCAGGTCACTAAGCAATGTAAGATTGCCCTCTGGAACACTCTGAACCTGGGTTGATTACTGACCCAACTGGCAGTTATATGATCCCCCCTGCATTTGTGTTCTCAAAAAGCATAGACACTAATTGAATAACATTCACACCTGCTCAGTTATAATGTCCTGATTGATCACCAAGGCACAAGAAGGCCAGTGTGGGCTATACAGCACAGTGGAAAGAAATATGCTCTGGAGCCAAGTAGAACTAACTCTGAACTTGTTGGTTTTGTGATTTACAGCAATGACTCTTGAACCCCTATTAAGTGATCTGTAAAATGGAGATAAAAACAGGATTTACTATAATTGTTGTCAAAGTTAAACTAGATAAGGTGTGCGAGTAATCAAATGCAGATGTTCCACAAATGGTAACAGTTATTACCATGTAAGTACCCAGGTTATAGGAAAAGTCTCCACTGGGTAGTATTCAGTTGTATTGTCGTAAGTGTGGGTACATACAATTCAACATATCTGTTATGTACAGAGCAGAAAGAGTACTGTAATTCCTTCAGTGAAGTGGCTGAGAATCCCATTTATACAATTACACAGCTTCAATCTGGTCAGTGAATTTTGTGTTTGATCAAATACAGTATCAAGAGAAATCTAAGGTATATTTAAGAAGACTAAGTATCCTAATTTTAATAAAACAATCATTCATAAAATTAATCTCCATTAGAGCAGAGACTGTGTCCCAATTCTTAGTACAATGTCAATACGCTCAATAAATATTTCTTAAACTATAAATGGAGATCAGTTTTTCTTCATATTTCCTATTTGGAAAAATATTTATTGATAAGACTTAGAGGATGATTTCCCCTAGTAAAATAACATATACTATGGCTATATATACATATCCAGAAACTCTTAAGAACCCATAAAGATATGAATTGGTCATGCAGAATGTTAAAAACTTAATGAGTAGTTACATTTTGGCAAAGGCAGGAAGCAGATCACACTGTGGAATGTGACTCAATATGACATGACAAAGCAACTTAAGTTCTGTCAGGTGCCGAGGTCTCAATTCTACTACTCTGGTGTTCCCAGGAGGAACTCTGAGTTAACCCAAGCTGAAAATTAAATCTCAATTCCAACCTGTCATCTTCATATTATAGTTCAACTTAACGAGTACCATGGAGCTTTAGGGAAGATAGCTGATGAGAATCTTTGAAGATACATAATTTAGAAATGACATTTGGAAGTAAATAAAAGAACTTTGGGAGTCTGATCTAAGGAAATGTAGTAGTTGCAGAACTGTCATTTAGGTGAAATAAGCTTTAAAAGGCTTGGTTTCCTCTGCTCTGCATGAACAAAAATTCTTAACTCAGTCTCATTTTTTAAAAGATAGTAGAATGACAAAATGGTACTTTTGGAAGATAACATTTGTAGCAGTGACAAACATACTTTGGAGCATTGGAATAAAGTTCAGAAGATATATGGCTTCCAAGCTTTGGTGGTATAATGACAAACATAACCTCATTCTTTTCTCACCTATTCCACCTATTGTTTATTCTCCTAGTAAGGAGAAGAGGGGTGGAAAAAGGAGTAATGTTAAATAAAACCTTCATGATTGATTATCTCCTCGTTTGTCCTTCTTTAGCTCCATTAAGTTATGGGGAAGAGGTAGAAAGAAACAGACTGAACATTTAAGTTGTTTGTCTTGCTCAAATTAAGATTTGATGTTTAGAGAATGATTCAGTGTCACTATATCTAAAATGTCAATTTATTTATAGAAGAAAGAAAATGAGGCCTCAGAGATACTAAATCCCAATCCAAAGCTTTACTTCTTAATGGTTTTCACACTTTGTTCTGTGGAGCCACAGGGTTCCTCAAAGGTATGTCAACCCCAATCTACCCTAAGAAGTGCCACATTTACTGATTTATATATTGGAATTCCAGGTAAGATTTCATTTGGGGAGAGGGAAGGTGAACAATTGTTACATTCAAACACAAATCTACTTTTTAAAAAAAACAATTTATTGATGTATATCATTCATACATGAACATACGTAAACTATAAGTGTTCAGTAAACATCATGATCTTACAAAACAAACATGCATAACATCATACCAGGGCTCCCACACATCACCACCCCACAAACATTCTGTATTGTTGTGCAACATTTGTTAACAAAACATGAAAGAGCATCGTCAAAGTATTTCTACTAACTATAGTCCAAATCTTCCTCCCCTATACATTTTTAAGGATTTATTTATTTACTTACTTTTATCCATTTTTACATGCCCCTCCCCCCCCATTTTTGCTGTTTCTATGTCCATTTGCTGGGCAACTCTCTGTATTCATTTCCTGCCCTCTCTTCTCATCCTTCTACTCCTGTCTCCACTGGGATTTGATCCTCGGAACCTTCGATGTGGGAGAGAGGTGTCCTACTACTGCCTGCACCACCTTAATTCCTAGTTTTTCAGTGCGTCTTGTCTTGGCTCTCCCTTGTGTCACTCTCCAGTTACGTCATCATCTTTCTGTGTGGCTTGGGGGGCCTGGCGGTGCACCCACTCATGAGCCCTGGTGGGTCACCTGTTCGCGGGGCATGGCGGCACACCTGCACACGGGGCCTGGTAGCCCACGGGTCTTCTATATTTTTCTTTTTTTTATTTTTACTGGGAGGTCCCAGGGTTTGAACCCAGGTCCCTCCGTATGGGAGACAGATGCCTGACCACCTGAGCCACATCCATGCCCCTGCTATATCTCTTAAGGTTGACCAAAGATACTCAAAGTTACAGTCTTTTCCCGTACAGGATGGTCATACAATAAATCAGGCTTAGTTTATCACCAGCATTCTAAAAACCAGACCTAGGGAGAAAAACTAGGTCTGGGGACACACGCATGGTTTCTAATATAGCGAATGTTTAGCCTACCCTGATTATCACAAAACCAGGACAGCAAGAATATTCTTATAAGAATCTACTTTTAAACCATTTATATATTATCCCCAAGTAATAGCAATCCATTATATGAGTACAGATATCTGCAGGCAATAGGATCTGCCTCCCTTCTGAGGCAGGTCATTCAAGGTAAATATGGCTAAATTGTTAAGAAGTCATTGTTATGGAGAGATGAAATTTGTCTTCTTATAACTTCCACTCTAGTTCTAGCCTCAGGAACCACAGAGAGGAATTCTAAACCTTTTCAAGATCAGAGCTCCTTACTATTGGAAAACAATTGTAAGGACGCCATTGCCCTCTGTTCTTGGGTAAATATTTCTGATTCCTTGAAGCTTGGTAGGACTTTAGGTCCAAATCACTCCCATGGATACACCTTAGGGTCTTGATTCCTGCTCTCTTTCTTGGAGTATAATGTCAGAGGGGTATATTAGACTATCACACCCTTTCTACTTACTTCAGTTCTTTCAAAACAAAAGGAGTGAGAAGGACAAAATTGACTGAATATTTGAAGCTGTTTTTGCTTTGTTCATGGTCCACCTTGAACATATTCTGGCAATGTCATAACACAAAGAAATTTGTGGAAGATATATTTTGTAGCAATAGCAATTTACACTTTGGGATAGAAAATGAAGTTCACAAAAGTATAGCTGTCAGTCTCCAGTGCTTTAACCAGAAAACAGATTCCTTTCTTACCTCTTTACTACACTTGTTTCTTCTCCTAGTAAGAAATAGAGAGCAGATATAGCCTGTCAGAATCATTCTAACCAGCTTTGATAAGTCTCAGATTTCAGCAGTTAGGCTAGGCAAGAGGAGCCTAGTATTAGAGTGTGGTGCAGAGAAACAAAGATAAGGTTTTGGAGCCAAGTAAAACTGGGATCAAGTTTTGATTCTTCATTGTTACCCTTGGTAAATCACTCAACCATTCTGAACTTCAATTAACTACGCATATGTCTGTGCAGAATTGTTGTTTTTAGTAAAATGTATGTAACAGACTAGCACTGAGCCTGACACTTAGTAGGCTTTCTACAAATGTGAAAATATAATTTCAGACATTTATATCTCCTTCATTTTAATTTCAGTGGTATCTCATTTATGCATCAGCATCAAGGAATGGAAAAGTTCCATGCAATTTTCCAGATACTCAAAGCTTACATTTTGGGGCTGGCTCGATAGCCCAGTGGATAGGGCACTGGCATACCACATGGGAGGCCCTGGGTTTGATTCCCGGGGACCTCTCCTAGCGGGCAGACCACCTTGAGAATGGCAAGCCGCCATGGGCGGGCCGGAGCCGCCGTGGGCAGGGCAAGAAGCTGCCACGGACAGGGCAAGAGCCGCCACGGGCAGGGCAGGTCGCCCGCGGATGGAGCGCAGCCAGCCACCCGCGAACTGA
>PVKH010035849.1:0-11677 GCA_004027955.1 Chaetophractus vellerosus
AAAAGAAAGATTAATTTGTGTTTCTTTCGGAAAGTTGGCTTTAACTGCACATTCTGGGTCTAAATGAAAATCGCAGGTTCAGGGGAGACGTGTAACCTTTTCTATAGATCTAAATTACTTTTCCCTATTACGGGGCGAATGACCTCCCTGAGCTCCTGCTGTTCCTTATCCTCCCCCTGAGCTCCTGCTGTTCCTTATCCTCCTCCTTCCCAACAGCTCCTGGACTGCTTTGTGATCCCGGTGGTGATTCTGCTCTCCTGGTTCTTCCTGCTGATCCGGTACAAGGCTGTGCACTTCGTCGGCATCGTTGTCTGCATCCTGGGAATGGGCTGCATGGCGGGGGCCGATGTGCTCGTGGGAAGGCATCAAGGAGCAGGTCAGTCTCCGGCAGCTCACAGGCCAAGGCCAGCCAGGGCGTGGCCATGGTCGGGCAGAAACAAGGGCATAAGCAACCTGGTCTTCCCGGCGTCTTTGTCTGCGGACACCAGATTAAGAATGCTAAATTCAGTCTCTCCGTGCATGGCGTTTTGTTTGTTTATTTGGGGAGGGTTATTGGTATCAACAGACAACTCCTAGACCCACAAGGTAATGCAGGTTACAAAGAATCTGCTAGGGAGCCTTGCTGAGCAGTCTCCAGAGGACCCTTTTTAAAGAATTACAGCAATTAGAAATAAAAAGAAAGAACTTAAAATATATCAAAATTCTGGTGCTACAGAGGTCTTTTGGGACAGAAAAAAATGAGACCTCTGCATCCTTACCTCCCATTCCCAGTTCTACCATTTCACACCCACTAGAAAGGCTACTACTTTTTTAAAAAATGGAAAATTACAAGTATTGGAGAGGGTGCAGAAAAATAGGAACACCTGTTCATTTTTGGTGGGAATGTAAAATGAACTGCTGCGCATGCTGCAGAAAACAGTTTGGCAGTTCCTGAGAAAGCTAAGTATAGAATTACCATATGACCTGGCAATCCCATTTCCAGGTATATACCCCAAAGAATTGAAAGCAGAGACTCAAAGATATATTTTCACACCGATGTTATTCGTGGCATTATTTACAATTGCCAGAAGATGGAAGCAACCCAAGTGCCCATCAACAGATGAACGGATATTCAAAATGTGGTGTACACATACAATGGAATATTATTCAACAATAGAAAGAAATGAAGTTCTAATACTTGTGACAACATGGATGAGCCATAAAGACATCATGTTGAATGAAATTAGCCAGCCACAAAAGGACAAATATTGTATGATCCCACTGATATGAAATAATTCAAATAAACAAATTCATAATCAGAAATTAGAATACCAGGGGCTGGGTTGAGGATAAGGAATGGGGATTTAATGCTTAATTGGCACAGAGTTTCTGTTTGGAGTGATGGAAAACTTCTGGTAGCACCACACTGTGACTGTAATTAACACCAGTGAAATATATATTTGAATGTGGTTAAAGGGGGAAGTTGTAGGCTGTGTATGTTACGTTATGGTTATAAAAACCATAGAGTATAAAACACAAATGGTGAATCTTAATGCAAACTATGGACTATAGTTAATAGTATAATTATAAGAATATCGTCTCATCAGTTGTAACAAAGGTACCACACTAATGCAAAATGTTCATAATAAGGAAAACCAGGGGCGAGGAGGGAGGGGCATAATATGGGAACTCTGTATTTTCCTGCATGATTTTTGTATAAATCTACAACTGCTCTAATAAAAATAAATAAATATATTTAAAATAAATAAATAAAAATAGCCCCCTTTGTTAATTTCAAGAATGAGATCAGAGGTACTTTTCTGTAGTTAGAATTGCCTCTTCTTGGGAATTAGATGATAAAGTGTCAAAATTGGGCCATTTCTCTTTTGAGACTAGGTCCTGTGACGTACTCGAAATGAATGTCACTTTGTGTTAAGTTGCACTATTGAGCTTTGACACACAAGTACGCCAAGACTCAGAGAAGCCAAGTGACTTGTTCAAGGTCACAAAATTGACAGAGCAGGGACTAGAACCCAAGTTCTCAGCCTCTAGGCCAAGCCTCTTTCCCTCTTCCATGTTGCTGGAAGCTGAAGATACAACATAGATCAAAACAGAGACAGCCTCAGCCCTCACCAACCTGCCATCTACACAGCATAATCACTCCCCACCTCAACAGATGGGCTAAAACACAAACCAGCGTTTCCCAAATACCCTCTATGAGACGCTGGTTCCACCGGGCATCAGCTGACATCATATGGAAAGGCCAGCATTATGCTCTGTACCTATGGTGACCCAGACATGTGCAGTCTCTGGATCAATCAGACTGTATTTTTATCTGATACAATGTGACCAGTTGTTCTAATGCCACAATTTAACTACACTTTCTCCCTTTGTTCTCACTGTGAAAACACAGACTAAGCAGAAGCATGTGTCCTTATCTATGAAAATTATGCTTTGCTGAATTATGAGTTGACTTCACTAGAATGTATCCACTAATCTTATAAAAAAGTTTTACTTTCAAATGAAATATTCAAAAAAGAGTACTCATTAAGAAAAAGAAAGTCAGTCTATTTGAGAGCTTTTCAAAGTCATTGTTTGATTAAAAAAACAATGTAGATGTGGCTAAAACGTAGTTTATCTGTTAATGTGAATCTGTTTAACACACATGCCACCATTGCATTATTGACGCACGAAGCACTGGTGTTAACAGAATTAAATGTCATCATGTGGAGCATCTTCAGTGCCAATGACATCATATGATGTGCTAAGCCAGACTGAATACAGGCTCCAAGTGCTCATTGTACAAAATATTTGTGTGATTAGACTCGACTTTCCCTCTACAAAATCATTAAACTAGCCAGTAATGTAAGCTATTATATAAAATATTTTTAAAAGAAAAAAACACACTGGTTTTGAGGTCAATTGGTATTTATCATTATCAAATATATTCCGTTTGTTTTTACATTTACGGTACAGTTGATTAAATTAGATTAACCAGCCAGGGGCATAAAACTTCAAAATTACTTCAGACACTCACCTGAACTTTAACCAGACATTTAGCCCAAGATAAATTGTCATCCCCATATCAAGAGCTTTTCACTGGAAAAGAGAATGCCTGACTTGATCCCTTTTATATTGCTTGATCCATAGCTCAACTTAGCTTTGGATTTTGACAATGCTGTCCTCAAGCACATCGATTTTGGCCTGTTCAAAGTTCCTTTGACCTCATCACAATTCAACACATTTTAATTCTTCTTTGTTAGAATGTTTCTTCATCAGCTATCTAGGAATTCCACATTTTGATTTAAACCTTGCTAACGGAAACTTTTCAGATGACACCAGATACACCAGATATAAAATATACATGTCAAGGCACAGGATGATGTGCCATTAATAATGCTTTTGATGAAAACTTTACCAGAAAGTTCAACCACATAGACAGAAGTAGGTAGAAGGGTCTGCAGCACTCTCCATCTGGAGTCACTCTGCTTGGCACCTGTGTAGTGGTATTCAAAATGGGAAGGGCACAAACTACAATTAGGTCCCAATTCCATGCATGTCAAAGGTACAACTGGTCACCCACAGTAGGAAGCTTCCAGACCTTTGAGCGCACTTGAAAGGAGGTATCTTTTCATGTTTGTTAGTAAAGATCAGTGTGCCTGATGTGTGTATTTTCTCTCTTTGCCCTCTTAGCTCTATGTCAGCATTACAGGCTCCTCTGAAAGTCCATTTCTGCATTTACTGATGCAGGGGAAAGAGATGTGATAGGAGTGGCTCCTGAGAGTATTATAGCTGTGAGATTGTGTAAAAAATGACTTAGTAAGGCCATAGAGATGCATCTCAGTGACTTTTCTTCCTTCCTGGGAAAATGTATCAATATGAAAGGGAAGGTTAGAAAGTAATAGGATTAAGATAAAACTCCATTAAAATAGCTTGTTAGTACAAAACGTATTTCTTGCCTTTCAAAATTTCCTCTTTCCACCACAATACATTTATTGAGTCTTATAGTTCATTGATCTAAGACGTGAGATGCCTATACAACAGTCTTTCCTTATTATTAGACATTTATCATTTGCATCAAGGGAAACATTTGCAAGGATCTAGATAATTAAACACAATCAAGTAGAAGTGACATTTTTAAAATTGAGTACCAACTGGCACCAATTACTTTTATGTACATTATCTTATGTAATCATTCTAACTGTAGAAAAAAAGTATTTTATTCTCATTTTTACAGTCAAAGAAACTGAGGCTCAGAGAAGATAAGTGACTTCTGCAAGGGCACATGGTATGGCCTACATGTAAAAATCTAGCCGTTATCTTTCTGCTACATCTTAATCCTTGTTTTTCCGTAATTGTGACTCTCATAAGAAATGTAGAGTTGTTCTACTGTGGTAAATTAGGGTGAACAGTTGTCCCAGTTTGCCCAGAATTGAGGTAAATTAGGGTGAGCAATTGTCTCATGTTGTCTAGAATTTAGAGGTTTCCCCAGACCCAGGACTGTCGGTACTAAAATCAAGACAACCCCAGGCAAACTAGGAGAATTCATCAGCCTATTTGAGACTCAAAAGTATTCAATAGGAGCAGTACGTTTTCATGAATTGTGCGTATAGTTTGTCTCTCAACAATCCACAATAGTATAATTCATCATGTATTTCATAACCTAGTCATGAGTCGAGATTTTTAAATAACCTTCCCTCTTCTTCTCCCACCACTACCACACATACTCAAATGTCCCTCTAATTATGACTGTCTAGCTCTTAAATAAAAATCTAACAAGAAAGCTAATTCTTATAAAGCAATTTTGAGTGGGTTTATTAGAATCAAGGAGCAGTCCAAAAGGAGGAACGCCCAAACCAAAGCGGCAGGTTATACCAGGGGACTGATTGATTTACCCTTTAAACCTCCATTTATTGGGCACTTACGAAGTGCCAGATTCTATGCTGAACATTTTACATGTATTATTTTATTTTATTATCACAGTCACCCCATCTTAAGATAAGGGAGCTGCAGGTCAGAAAGATTCTATAACTTCCCAATGTAGACATCTTATAAGTAGCAGAGATGTGATTAGAACCTAAGTCTTCCTGAAACACAGGATGTTCCTACTCAAAACCTTTACCATAGAATGGATTAAGACGTTTTCAGTCAGCTCAATTCAAATAGACATTTATCAAGAGCTTATAAGGCCAGGATCCTTGCTGGACACCACATGGAATATAAAGTTAAGTCACAGTCCATGCCCTCCAACCTTACTTTGTAAGAGAAAGTGGGGTGGAAGGCAGACAAGCAAATTAACAAGCGACAGACAGGGAACAGAATATGTTTGGTACCATAAGACAAGTACAGATGGTGTGAAATTCAGAGGAGGAGAGTATTGGGTTGGATAGACTTGTGATTTAAAATGTGTCCATTTACCCAAAACATTATTGCCCAACTTGGTTTCATACATAAATAAATGGCAGGTTTGCTGGGTCATTTCCCCCATGAATATTGCACAGAAACTGGCACCACCACGTCAGTGATTTATTGTGTGAACAATGCAAAAACCTTGGAATAATTTGTTATAATTTCCAATTAACTAAATACAAATTTTAGATACAAAATTTTAAGCCTAGTACTTGCTAATGCTTCTTATTATATCAAACACTTCATTTTTAATATGGTTGGTTAAAATTATGTTCTGATTAATTTAATTACATTTAATCAACTAAATTTCCATACCCACTCTAGGTAGATATATTGACTTTCAAATGATTTGAAAATTGGTAAATATATTTAACAGTGACATTATAATAAATAATATTTCATCTTTTGTCAATGTTAATTTAGAACATACTTCTGAACTTGCAGTTACACAAAATTGTATTATTGTTATCAATAATTATCACCTCATTGGTAAAGACTCCGAGTGCTCGTAAGTCATTTCTTAAGACAGTCAAAGGACAGTCAACAGAATAGGCCATAACTTTGTAGATGTGGACTATGAAACAAAAGGTTGGTGAGATGATTCACTGAAACAGCGTGCCTCTTTTTAGGAGTTTAAAAAGACAGACTGAGAGTACGGGCGGCAGGGCCAGCTTTAGGGATTGGCTTCATCCTCCCCCCAGATTATGCCAATGGCTCCCACCAAGTAGGGTGTTGACAAGAAGAAGGACCATTCTGCCATCAACGA
Organism: Chaetophractus vellerosus; assembly: GCA_004027955.1. Taxonomy (NCBI): domain Eukaryota; kingdom Metazoa; phylum Chordata; class Mammalia; order Cingulata; family Chlamyphoridae; genus Chaetophractus; species Chaetophractus vellerosus. Next base: position 6,155 of record PVKH010035849.1, read on the forward strand.
GGTGGTGACTAGAGAGAACACCATCAACATTCACAAGTGCATACATGGAGTGGGCTTCAAGAAATGTGGCCCCAGGCCCTCAAAGAGATCCTGGAATTTGCCATGATAGAGATGGGAATGCAGATGTATGCATCAACAGGAGGCTCAACAAGGCTGTCTGGGCCAGAAGGATAAGGAATGTCCCATACCTTATCCATGTGCAGTTGTCCAGAAAACGTAATGAGGATGACGATTCCCCAAACAAGCTCTATACATTTGTTACTATGTACCTGTCACCACTTTCAAACACCTATGGACAGTCAATGTAGATGAAAACTAGCAGCTGATTATCAAATAAAATTATAATTTAATTGCCAAAAAAGTTGCTATTCCTCCAATTCCTATTAAAATATTTCATTGCAATTTAACTTTCTTGAATCCACTCATAAAACATTAGTTTTATTAACTAAGAATTCTATTAAGCAGCACTTCCACACTTTGTTAGTACAATAATTGATATCCATAATAATGACCCCTTGTCATCCCTAGATTCTGAAATGTCTCCTGAATGCAAAGAGACTGAATTATGTTCATTATCATTTTATAATTTTATAGATACATTTTGTTGTGTGGATCTTTCCTGGGATGAACTACTTAAAATTAAAAGTGTTGACATTATTTTATAGTTGATACATAAAAAAATTAATCAGATTGCAAGAGATTATACACTGGTACAGCAACCTTAATTTCCCTAGAAGATGCTCCCAGGGACTTCCTGCCAGATTTGAATTCTCATCAGAGCCTCATCAAGTTCTCAGCCATCTGCTTAGCAGTGATGGGTAACTCCTCATGAACCTGGGAGAGCTCCCAGCCCCTGCCAGAGTCAGTCTCAGTTCGGTTCCCTTGAGTGTGATTCCAACAAGCTATTTCTTATTAGATGTTCTTCCCCCATCTTTCTGAAACTTACCAAGGAGTGGGAAGCTGCCTTAGAAAACATGGCACAGTGTAGAATAAATATATTATCTTACAAGATGACCACAGACATATGAAGGGGCCTTTTTCCAAGCACAGTCCAGCTTCTTTCAAGTGAAGCCAGAGAATGTTCAGTGCTCCCAACTAAACAGTGAGAACATCAGCGCTACAATTTTAGATGGTTCCATCTACCTGGGAATTCAAGGCGATGGGTGAGTTGCTCCCTTAGAATCATGCTGGAGAGAGCACCCTTCTGTCCTGCACCTTCTGTCCCAGAGCTGTATGTCTGCTGAACCCCAGAGCCACTGGCCTGCCCATGACAGAGTCAGACACCCCTGGGTACAGAGCCCACCAGTGGGCCACACCAGCTACTGATTTCTACTCTCCTCCTTCACTGGCTTCACACCTTCTGGAGTAAGAACAATTCACTTAACTATAAAAAATATCTGGGTAAAGCATTTATTAAAAATTGGACATACACTGAAACTAACCAAAATTGAGTTTAAAATATTGTTTTAGTTTCCTAGGTTGCTCAAGCACATACCATGAAATGGGTTAAACAATGGGAATTTAATTGCTTCCTGTTTTGAAACTTAAAAGAAAGTTCAAATCAAGGCATCACCAAAGCGATGCTTTGTCCCCAAACACTGTGATGTCCTGGGGCTGGCTGCTGGCAATTCTTGTTCTTTAGTTTGTCATATAGCAAGCCTCTCCTGGCCTTTCCATACTCTTCTGGGTTTCCTTGATTTCAGCTTTTTACTCCCTGTGGCTTCCTCTCTTGCGTCTGAATTTCACTCAGCTTGTAAAGGACTCCAGTATTAAAATTAAGAACCATCCTGATTGAGGTGGGCCACACCTTCTTAACTGAATTAACCTCATCAAAAGGGCCTACTTACAATGGGTTCACACCCACAGGGAATGGATTAAATTAAATTTAAGAACATGTTTTTCTGGGGTACATAGAGTTTCAAACCACTCCAAACAGATAGTTCTTTTTTATGACACAATTAATACAAATTATGCATATTTTCACTCTTATATATCTTATTTAGGGAAGTTGAAAATCTCAACCCATAATTCCCTTCACTGTCATTTTATAAGTGAGCATGCATTTTGCCCATGATCACAATAAAGAGTCTTGACTGCTCTGCTACAGCTTGTCTTCCTCTATAGCGGAGGTGGGAATACAGACTGATCCTGTTGTGCTAGGGTGGGAATTCAGATTGACTGTTTGTCCTTCCCATGTACCCTAAACTGTTGGAAAGTTCCTTAAAATAAGTATAGCATGTGCATGCATTAGCATATATTCATAGACACATACCTCATCAGAAGACTGAGCTTTATGGAGCGGATGCAATCTGGAGGACTGCTCTCTTGCTTAGTCTCCCAGTTAGGGACACATGGGCAGTTTTCATATCAGAACATATCTAAAGTGCAGATAAGCAAACGTCACTAAATCTCAGGTGATAAATCGAAGAACTTCTATAAGAATGTCAGGAATAGGCAAAGGAAGCTCAATTTGCTAGTGCCAGATTCTTGTTGGGAAAATGTTGGTGAACCTCCCTCTCTTCTTGGTTCCTAGGGGAAAATAAGCTGGTTGGGGACCTTCTGGTCTTAGGAGGAGCCACGCTTTATGGCATCTCTAATGTCTGGGAAGAATACATCATCCGAACTCTAAGCCGAGTGGAATTCCTGGGAATGATTGGACTCTTCGGGGCATTTTTCAGTGGAATTCAATTGTGAGTAAAAATAACAAGAAATTCAAAGATAGATATTATTAGGACTTTTTCTTATGTATTTTTTCCCTTGGTATATGGCTGGCCACTTTATTTTGTAAAAGTCACAGCTGGAAACCTATCTCTAACCTCCCACACAGGGGTCTTATGAAATCTGAAAATTAAGCATCTTTGTTAGTAAATTTCTTCCAAACTAAATGTTTATTATGAATTATTATAAAGCATTTAATGAATTTTGAAGATAATTTGCAAGAAAGCATTAGAAGTACACTGATTCTCCCAAATTAGCAGGCTCTTACCTAGAAACCAGAAAAACTAAATCAAATGCTATGATTCAATGCCCTTCTGAAAAGGGACATTCTGTTTAGTAGTGACAATTGCTGATAGAAAACTTAGAGTTTAAAATTGTCCTTTTATAGTTTTGTTCTTTTATTGTCCATGGATTTGTAAGAATGAAACATATTTCAAATTCATCTCTTGGAAAATCAGTTTCCATTTTCTTTAAAAATGTGGAGATATAACACACACACTCACTAATCATCAAAAAAACAAAGGCGCCAATCTTGTAATAATTATGCATTGGGGCATATAAATCACCACTGACGAACACCTCAAAATTTATTGTGAGCATTACTCTCCACAAGTAAAGACCAGATACTTTAGTTTTAGGTAAGGGGTAAAAAATGATAGTATTAACCTCCAGCCTAATTTCACTAAATCCCTTTCTACAAAGCAAGAAATTCTGATGTCACCAAGTCTCCTTCTACAAAGCAAATACTGCGTAATCTTATTGGTTCAGTGTCTGAAACTATATATGGAAGATGTTTTGCGAATTCTAGAATCTCCCAAATTTCGGTACCCTGAGAAAAAGGTGAAAAACTCCACAGCAAACAAGACAGATATGGAGATTCTTCTGAAAAAGATTTAATTTTGGTTCATTTTGAAAGTGTGATGGCATTTTAAAGCTCCTAAATTTGTGCTTCAGCTCTGTGAGAGGAAAAGCAGTTGCCCAGCTTAACTATTCACAACCAACAGTTTGTAGATGAATGGTTCATTTTATGGATTGGTATTCTTGAATCCAAAAGTTATATGCAGAAAGCTAGTGCTCATTCCCTTCAGATACAGTCTAGGAGAGCTGACTGGGCCTTTGGGGGAGCTACACTGCTGCTGCCCAAATAATGGAAGTAGCCTATAAGTGTTTTTGGCAAATGGGATATTGAGGACACACTGGAGCCAAAGTAAGGCTGGTGTGTTGATGCCAACCTCCCTCCCTGCTCCTTTTCTAGAACAGTGGTTCTTACCTGGTCCTCTTCTAGAGCAGTGGTTCTCAAATGTACCTCTTGCATTAGCAGTGCCGGCATCCCCTGTGAGCTTGTCACAAATGCAAATCCATGGGCCCTAGCAGGGCTGCTGAATCAGAATCTCTAAGGATGAGCCCAGGAAGCTGTGTTTTAACAAACTCTCCAGATGACTTTCATGTACATTAAAGTTCGAGAACCAGTGCTCCAGAACACTCCATCAGAAAATGGATTAAACCTGCAAGCACGGGGATTTTGCCATTTCCTTTTTAGAAGGCATCAAAGCAAGAAGAAACAAAGGTATAGGCAGTGTTTGTGGGAGAAAGACAATGGAAGGTCTGAGTCTGCCATGCCCACTGGCACACTCTCACCACTGCTGGCAGCTCCTCGTAAGGTCCTTCAGGGATGAACCCCAGGCTGCCTGATTAGACTTGCCTCTACCTGGCCCAAGGTTAATTCTGAAAATTCAATCTGTTGCTTCATTATTTGTAAAAAGCTGTTAAATTAAAGGAAAAGAAGTGAGGCGTGTAATAATCTTGTTCATCAAGTCCACTTTCTTTGAATTTGCAGAGCTATCATGGAGCACAAGGAGCTGTTAAAGGTGCCCTGGGATTGGCAAATAGGTAAGGGGTGTGCTCACCGAAGACGCTGTCTTTCGTAAACCTGAGGAAAGTGCTTGAAGAGTCCTGCGGGTGGGAGTGGGGCGCAGACAATGAGGGGATGTAGAATGGCAGGGGACAAAAGGAAATGAAAGCCCCTTGTCATTTTAGGAATTCCTGCACAATGTAAGAGACTGGACTGTATGATTCATAATGTTTCCTAATTGAGCTTCTGCCCATTATCATTGTCAAGATGCCATTAGGGTAGGCATAAAAGTGGCTATTAGGTTCAAGACCAAGAAAAAATGCCCTGAGTCAGTGGTGAACATAAAAGACAGCAATTTGTTCTAACCAAGAAACACCAAGCCGTGATCATTAGAAGGGGGCATATTAGTGAAGGGAAAAACTGAACTTAAAAACGTATAAAAAAAACAATGTAATGGGCAGTCTAAGACCGTAAAAAACCTTCAGAAGGGAGCAGTTTATACATAAGAAATGGTTAATTGATCTCCAAATGGCTTTGGTGAAAAATATCAGATGTGTTTGGAGCTAGTTAATTCATGATTCATGGCATCTCAGAGTCTATCTGTTTCTAAAATAACTTTTCCTCTAAAAAAAAAAAAAAGGACAAGGTTTTGCCATGCAATGTGATGCTCTTATGCTCACACAGCACGCCCTGGAAGGCACTGACATTTAATACCTTCAGCCCATAAGATATCCCCTCAGTGTCTCTACCGAGACACATGGGTCCCAGCACTGAGCACAGACCTTAGCTTGTGGGGGTGCTTGGAAAATATGTTCAGAATGAATGCAAAAGGGGATGAAAATTCTGCTGTTTCCCCACACTGAAGCTGGCTGCTTGTGCCAATTCCAGCTATATAAGCTTAGAATATAAATGGCTGCTTCAATCAAATTCTCAAGGAAGGACAACAAAGATAT
>PVKH010035850.1:0-11679 GCA_004027955.1 Chaetophractus vellerosus
GCTGGGGGAAGAGTTGGCTTTATAGGGAGGGTGGAGTAGATGATTTTCTAACACAGTGTGTTTGAAGGATGCCTGGAATGTCTCCCTGCCCTCAAACACTCTCTCTCTTTTTTTTTATTACATATCCCCCCCCCTTTCTGCTTGCTCTTGCTGTGTGTCCATTCTTCTGTGTTTTTCTATGTCTGCTTCTTGTCTCCCCCCGTCTTTGCGGGGACGCACTGAGTCGGCCCTCCGTGGCGGCAGCTCGTTCCGTTCGTGGGTGGCTCCATTCCGCTTTTTCATGGGCGGCTCTACTCCATGTTTTGTGGGCAGCAGTCCTCCATGTTTTTGCGGGCTGCCAGCTTCCGCTTCGCAGGCAGAAGCTCCACTTTTTCACGGGTGACTTTGCCATGCCCGTGGGGGCTCTGCCCTGCCCGTGGCGGCTTTTTGCCTTGCCCATGGCGGCTCTGCCCCGCCCACGGCAGCTTGCCTTTCTCAAGGCCGTCTGCCTGCTCGGAGAGGTCCCCGGGAACTGAACCCGGGTCCTCCCATGTGGTACCCCAGCGCGCTCTTTATCCACTGAGCTATCTAGCCGGGCCCAAACACTCTCTATTAAAGCACAGTACATTCTAATATATGCTAATATATGAAAATGCCCCCTACCAAAGTGCAATACATGCTAATATACAAAATTTCCCTAGTAGTTGGCAAGACTTTTACATTCCAGCATCCAGAGAAGAAATATATTTGTTCAAAAAAATAAGGAATACAGTGAGGTTAAACTGAGACTATTAACAAATTTCTAGGTTCTTAATCGTAAGGCAATATTCAGCTAGGGCCATTTTCTCTGATGTATAAATTCTATCATAGAACTGCATGAAAAGCTATCACAAAATCACAAATCCCTATAGTCTTTAAAATCCCCTTTTCATACCATGCTGCTTATATACATCCATAGTTCTTGTGCAAAGGCTTTTCTTTCTTCTAGACACATAACCATTTAGAAGCGATCTTTCTCACTTTGATTTCTGGCTGCCAGTTTCTGGGAGTCTGTGATGGAACACTATCTCCTACCATCAACAACTACTGCATTTCCAATCCTTTAGCATTTATCATTCCTGACATCTCTTGGGGCCATTGCCTATACTTGCTTTTAGCCCCTGTGTATTAAACTACTCAAGCATTTGTTAGCAGCCAAACTTGCAGTAGTGAACTTTCTGCAGCTATCATGAGGTCACCATTCATCTAAGCATCGGTATTGAATCTTTGCCAAAGGGTTTTGCATTGATTATTAGCTGGGATAAAACCCAAAATATTATGTCCTCTAAAGAGAGCCAGAACATGGCTTTGAACCCAGAGTCAATGATATAGCAGAGCTGTACAAAATTATAATTTATCTGCCGCATGTTTGCATTCATTTTTGGAAAGCAGACCATTCTCAGTTCCTTTATTCTTTTTCAGTTTGAAGCACTATGAAGAAAAAAGCACAAGCTCATTTGATTCAATAATTCAAATATATTATCTGATTTCAACAGAGATGTCTCCTAGCTTATACATGTACCAAGGACATTATATTTTAATGTGCTTGCTTTACGTTAGTTGGAAATTTTTCCATAAGTTTTCGGTAAATGTTTATGCTTCTTTTTATCAATTATATTGTAGGCTTCTTAGACTCATAATACTTAAAGACCATCTGGTCCAGCCACTCTTATTGTACAGAGGATGAAAGTCAGGCTTATAACGGTGAAGTGACTTTCCCAAGACTACTCTTCTAATTAGTAGAAATCTGGTTTCTAATTGCTAGTCAATATTGTTTTTATTGCAGAATGTTACCTTCTCGAGGACAGTAGTTATATTTTATTTTTAGTGTTATGTCCTCTTTTCCCTATAGTCTTCATTCTCTATCATACAAGAAAGAAAAGAAGAAGTTTTGGGTATTTCTATTCAAAGTATGGTTGAAGGAATTGTTTAACTAGTGAAGGAAATAAAAAACATAGGATTAATAGATCAAAAATGTGCATACAATTTTAATTAAAATCTGCAGAAGACGGAAATGAGAACTACACTTAGAATATATTGATAAAAAATAATTTTTTTTGAAACCTTTTAACAATAATTGACGTTTATTGGGTAAATACTGTGATAAGTAGTACTATTGCCTCATTTTTATCTTGGGACAATTCTGTTAGTTAGAACTTATTTTTATCATCCCTTTTATGTTGAAGAGGAAAGTGAGCCACTAATTACTTTGTAGTTAAAATATATATGCATATAAAAACTGAAACATTTATTACAATATATTTCACATGTTTATGAGATTTTTAATGTATAACATGAATATATCATATATATGGCAATAATTGCATATTGCTATTAATATTAATCTCTGTGTTCATGTAGTTCCTATTTTTCTAGATTCTAATATCCTTGAGGGAAATAATTGGGTATCTCAGAAAGTCCTAAGTATGAGTCAGGCACATAATTATTCTGTGATAGGTACTGAAATGATGAATAAATAAATGACTTATATATCCAGCTTTTGTTGTAATTGGAGTAAATTATGAATAAACAACAGCATTTAGATAGCTGAACAGTTTTCCTCCTTATGAAATTTATTTCTCCAAGAACTTTCAGCCCCAAGTCAACAAATAATCATCTCCTTTATCTGTAACTCATCTTCAATAGCCTTAGAAATTTGTAGATTTTATATCAAAAAACAGGATGAAAAATTTATTTTTGTATTTGAGAAGTAGGCTAATAAGATAGAGAATCAACAAATGGATCTGGAACCTGGCAAGAAGTCCACGTGGATATCAATACCTCCAAGATGGCTGCTGAAGGACCCTTGAGAGATTTCTGCCATCCAGAATGTTTCCTCCAGAAGCCAGGAGAAGCCCCAGATATTCTCCAGGGCCTTAAAATTGGGCCCTTCTGGTGGATTGATGGGTAGGGCAATCAATCAAAACAGTAAACAGCTGGGACTCCTCCATACCATTAGCAAAGGGGTGGAATAATTAATGGTTTAAAAAGCAAGTGCAAAGGTCAAATCTCTCCCACTCCCTCTTGGCTTCTATGCCCTGATCTTGCTGTGTCCCCCCTGCATGGATCAACACACAAGTAAAACCTGGGCATTTATAATCTATAATGGGAAATTGTAGTCTATAAATCAGCCATCTTCATCACTCTTCAGCCACTTACCCTCTACAGGGGACCAAAGATATGTTATTTTCTCCCATTTCTCTTCCTTCCCTACCTTAAGAAATTACTGGCCTAACTAACCCAATGTGCTCTTGAAATTCATTTCTGCAGCATAGTCAAGAACCAAGACAAAATTTGGTAACATTTGTACTTGTGTATTACCTCACTAAGAAACTGAAGTCAATCTGATCATGTTTTATCTAACGTGATTGACATCTAACTACCTCAGAGACCAATGACCTAAAGAAGAACAAAAGTAAGAAGAAATGAAATTTTGAGGAAATATTGTCAATAAATCACTGTATCTTATTTACCTTCACAATTCCATAGTCTGTGATAACTTGGCCTTCTATACACAGAAACTTACTGCTAATCTGTCATCCATTCCTAGTCAAGGATATTTTGTAAACTTTCCTCTTGAGATGAGAAATTACCAAATAACATTTTCTGTGTGATCCTATGAAGGCACAGATATGAAAGCTCAGCTAGGGTGCACCTAAGAACCTCATCACATGTCTAACTCATAATAGATGGAACATGTAGTATGGATATTCCCTAATAAATCTTAACAGTTGCAAGTTATGCAGAACACTGGAGTGAGAATGGCCAGTGCTCATTCCTTTTCTCAAAATGAAAGATGCATATCTTGTTAATAGTGTTAGGTCTTTTGCCTCCACAGAAAACATTACATTTCACTGGTATTATTAAGTTTTTAAGTAGACATGATGACTTCTGAAGTCTTGTTTTCAAACTATTTACTTAATTAGGGTTCAAAATGAATTTTGCAGGTCTAACTCAGGCACATTTGACATATTTCAATACTATACTCTGCTATAGAGAAATTGAAGACTCATGAGGCATTGAGTTTTATTTTGCGAGAGTTAATTGAACAAAAGTTCTCCTAACATTCATTTCTAGTTTCTACCAGCCCCGAGTCTATGAATAGCAGGGATATGTTATAGAAGAATTGTATCCCTAAAGTAAAGAGTAAAGGAACCTCAACTCCTCCTTACATTGACACATTTTTCCTCCTTTAAAATAGAACCATTATCACTTCCATTTCATTAGCACTGGATTTACTCCCTGTTTTGCTGACACTGCTGAATAAGAAAGTGTCCCAAGTATTAATAGCAATGCAAACATTATCTATATCATTTTGCTTATTAAAATCACTTTGTTAAAACAGTAAGGTATTCCAAAACAAACATTCTTTCTCTTTCAGAAAATAAAGTTAATACAAATATATAAATCTTTCTTTGTTTTTAAATACCCTTAAAATATCTCTTAAAAAAGGAACACTTAGATTGGATCCATTGAAATAAAGCACAATTCATTAAAATTACATTCAGACATTCTTGAAAGACATAGCACTACAGATCATCCTATGATACCCCTGTTTCAGATTTGATGAGTTAATCAGTCACACATTTAATACTACAGAAATATGAGGTTGGTAAATGGAATTTTCATGGATCAACAGCATAAGTTTCCAGCAATGTTCAAATATTGTAGCTTGTATAAAACTTAATATAATTTACTAGGAAATACATGTGTGAAAGCAAGATTCTTCAAATTGCATTAATTTAAAGACAAAAAAAGTTGTACAGAAATAATTTACTTTAAACAAAAGTGTTCCAGTGTTATAGGAGTCCATAAACCAGCAGCCCTACCTTCACCTACATCTGTCAAAATTCAGATTTAAACTGAAAGCAAGTATTGGGAACACATAAGTGAACAGATTTTTTCCTATGTGTTTTCTGTCACATCATGTTATGGTGATTTGCCTGCCACACGGATTATAGCATATAACGTGGAAAAGAACAAGGCACTTTAGAGATACTGCAAGAGAACTAAAAAGAATGGTTGCATATACAGTAGCAATGCCTGATTTTAGCATAGTTATCCCAAGGTTGCATTTTCTCTTTCCTAATACAAGTATATTGGCTTTTGTAACTTTTTTGTTGTCTCTCCATATTGCTGTAATACTTCATGGTATATTGATTATCTTTATATCACAGTTTTCATACTAGACTATAGTTATCAAAAGAATTCTTTCAACATGACTAGAAAACTCTACTTCTATTATTTTATGAGGGGCCTGCCCTTATCACTTAATTTATTAATTCATCAATAACAGCAAAGAAGTTTGTTGAGGCCAACAAACAAGCCAAGCTTACCTAGATAAAATAGTTGCCAGTGAAAAATTATCAATGAGTTCTCAGACTAGTGTGAGAAATTGACTCACAAACAAATGAGTTACAATCTAAGTGATAGTTACTATGACAGCAGTATCAATTTAAGGCTTCAGAATGCCCATCTCTGTCTGAGAGTCAGAAGCCTCACAGGAAAAGTAGTATTTGAGGTGAGGCTTGAAAGCTGAGTTGGTAGAGTGAAGAAAAGGAAAGAAACTCTGAAAGGAAAAATAGCATGGTAAATTTTATAAGAAAATGGCCTATCTTGCTGGTAAATCAGTTAGAAATTAGCTGATAGAATAAAGTTTACAGGGGAGAATGGAAGGGGTAAGACAGAGAACAATGAATTGGAGAGAGGTGAAGCTCCACCAGGCAGGGAAGAGGCTTCCTTGTCAGCCTACGGTATTTTGATATAACCTTGTTGACAAAGGCAAGCCAAATGGGCAGTGTAAGTCAGCCTTTAAAAGAAAGGTCTAGTGTGGGAGAAGCATGGCAAAGTGAATGACCAGAGGCAGGTAGACTAGATAGACAAATGGTAAGCAGTTACAATCGTCCCATTGTGGGATTATGAGAGTTTAACTCAGTGTGTAGCATGGAAATTGGTGGAAGAAGCCAAGCCTGAGAGGCACTTGTGAGGTTTTAGCTCAGTCAAGGGCAGGGCGAGCACAGTGTCTGCTTTTTTGTGTATTCCTCTGACTGAAATCTATCTAGAGCCACCTGGTGTGCCCCACATAGTTTTATAAAATACTTTTTATTTGGGCAATATGAAAACTACATTTGACTTTGCCATCCTACACCCACACAACTAGGAACTGTGTAGTACTTGAAAGAGTCCATCTCCCCTCCTTAAAGCATCCCCATTTAATCCCGAGATTGTTTCTCTCAACTATGTTATCCTTGGCAAAAGTAGGAAATAACTGTCATTTCTCCACAGTGAGAATTACAGTAGGTCACTGTATTAGTCAGGGTTGTCTCAGGAAACAGAATCAACAGGAGATATCTTTCAATAATATAAGATTTTCTAAGAATCTCTCACATGACGGCCGGGATGCACAAGTCCAGGTTCCACAGGCAGGCAGCAAGCCAGGGGCTCCGATGAAAGACCGATGAAGGTCCTTGATGAGTTTCTGGGAGAAGTTGGCTGTCCAATGATAAGCTGGGAAATTCTCTCTGAATGTTGAAATTACTTCCCCTTTTAAGGCAGTCAACTGATTGGATAAAAGCGTCATCCATTCTTTATCCAATTTCCCAGATTGATGCAGATGTAATCAGCCATCCATGCAGTAAACTCACTGGTGATCGAAGTCCATAAATGCTCTTGTATTACAATTAGCCCAGTGCTTGCTGGACCTAATACCTGGACACAATTACCTGGCCTAGTTGACACATTAGCCTAACCATCACAGTCCCTTTACAATATTGCTTTCCTGTCCAATTTCTGATAAAGATGAAAAAGTTAAGGTCTCTAAAAATGTAGGAATTCTTACATTTCCTGGGGGTTTGTGGGGGCAAGGTGAGTGGTCAGAGGAGCAAAACAGGTATTCAGACTGGCATGCAAAATTTTCCATACAGAATATCTGAGTGTCAAATGTTTTCTAGGCCACTGGTTTTAGCAGTACCATAGTAAGAGTCACAACTGCCAATAGTAATAAATATTTAGTGAAATAGTTAGCCTAGTAAACAAGTATCCAAGTTTTGATGGCGGTAATTTTCACTGAAAACCCACTGTGAAGCTGATGACAGTGTGATTTCATGGCATCATGTATTTACATGAAACTAGAAAAACATTTTTTAAGGTAGGAATCACTTTGGTTTTTTTTTTTTCTGGTAGGATCAAAATGGTCCCATGCCGAAGCTAATTCATTCTATCAACACAATTTAACCGAGTGCTTCCTCTTCACTTTCACTAGGCTAAACATTTGAAGAAGGTAGACATGGCCCTTTGCCCTTCTGGAGATTACATTCCAGTGTGGGTAGAAGACAAAATAAGCAAACCAACAAATAAAATCATTACAAGTTGTGAAAAGGGCTGTGAGTGGAAAGAGAAAGATTAATTTGAACACAATCAGGCACAAAGGGTAGAGGTGTGGAGGAGGCAGACAGCAGAGACTCAGGCGATTCTACTCTCTGCCTGTCAGTCAGGCAGTTCATTTCTCCTGTGGTGTTAAGCTCATTGAGGAAAAAGTTCATCTTATTCATTGATTGTATCAATATTTACTGAATTCTTATTAATCACTAAATTCTGACAAATAGGAAAACTGTCACCAATTCCTCTCAAATAGTAAGTAGATCCTCTAACATTTGTGCTATTTACTCATCTTTGATGAAGTCTCTTTCTGCAAATGCAACCATTATGTCATTTTTAAAAATAATTGTACTTTTTCCTAGTTGGGATGGTTGAAAAACAAAAATAAAGAAAAAAAGAAAGAAAGAAAAAAACAACATAGTGCAAGGTCACCGGTGAAGTTGTAATATGAGAGTAGACTGGAAAGAGAAGATCCAGAATAACACATTGATTCCACCTTACTTAGAAAGAAATAAGGGATTCCTTGTTGTGAGAAAACCATGTTTGGCCATAAATTAACATATCCAGAAATAGACAATCCCTTATTTAAAAATACTTCAGTTATAACAAGATTAAAAATAAACCACTTTAAAGTTATAACTAAAGCAAATAAGAGTAATTTCCAAAAGCACTAAAATGTTTTAAAGATGCAAGCCTAAGAATAACTTTTTTATTATTATGCAAAGAAGATGAATATGATTAATGTCAAGAATTGAAGAGGAATAACAATCTACTGGAATAAAGCAAATACATTATTACAGAGGAGTCAGTTTATATTGTACCATTTGAAATGCAAAAATTTGTTAAACCATGAAACAAAAGAGAACCAATATCTTCTTTACTTTTGTATTATTTATTTAACTTTATCTTACTATATATTCTGACAACTTTGTTTTCCTGAAAGAAAGCAATATTCTATTTTCTTTTACTAAGATTAAGAGCAACAGAATATGGAATTTTTGGTCAAACATTTCATTTTCAATTTATATAGTTTCTTCCTACTCAGAAGTCCTTCAAATTATCTAATTAGATAACTCTGTACAGAACTATTACCAAACTGAAAATTAGAAATCCAGAGTTTAAATTGAATGTAAGAAGATGTGTTTCATAAATATTTCCAGAGATAATTAATGAAAAAGAAAGCACAAAGAACTCATTTCTAAGAAAGGTGTAGATACATAATCTTAGCACATACTCAAAAAGCAGGGAGGAAAAGAGTTGGACGGAAGAGACACTGACCCTACCTACTCAAGAAATTTGGGGAGAGAAAATTAGGAAAATCTCAAATAAGACCATATTTTTAAGTGGATTTGGCTTTTATAACAAGGAAGAGGTGAAAAAATTTTTTAAAAAGAGAGAAATATATTTGAGTCTTAAAATGAATATCAATACGATATACCCATATTTAATTAAACAATGAGAGTTGTAAAAAAAATTTCTAATGAGAACTGGACTATTTTTTGATATATGAAAAATGTAACCAAGAACAAAAGGAGATTGTAGAAATATAACAAATGTACATGCTATAGATGATAGTTAGTGGTAATAGTCTGATAATATTATCTCATCATTTGTAACGAATGTTCAACTACAATGTGGTGTGTTGGTGGAGGGGTGTTGTATGGGAATTCCTCACATATGCATGATTGTTTTGTAAGTTCACAACTTCTCAAAGAAAAATATATTTAAAATAAGGAATCAACCGAGGTGCCCATCAACAGATGAATGGATAAACAAAATGTGGTACATACATACAATGGAGTACTACTCAGCAGTAAGAAGGAATAAAGTGCTAACACATGGGATAACATGGATGAATCTTGAATTCCTTATGTTCAGCGAAGCAAGCCAGGCATTGAAGGATGAACAGTACATGACCTCACTGATATGAATTAAGGAAATTGAGCAGTCCTTGAGAACTAGGGTCTGAAAGATAGGTTTACAAGAGAAAGAGAAGAGAAAGTTCTGGGACATCATCCATAGGGACGTAATCCGTGCTGTTGCCTGTTGGGGAGATGGGACAGGTTGGTGGTGATATTGTTAGGTTTGGTGGTGCAGAGTTGGTGGGTGGGTGGATTTGGAAGGGTAGGTTGGAGTGCCCGGGATGCTCCGGAGTTGGGGGGTGGTGGAAGAGGGTCCGGGTGAACACTTGGGACTTGTGGGTGTGGGGTTGGAAGTGCAGAGGTGGGAATGCTCTTGTGGCAATGTGACAGGGTGGTGTCACAGCTTTGGGGTGTTGGTCAGGGCACATTTGGGGGGGCATATCTGGAGTGGGCTTCTGGGTAGTGTGGTAGGGTTCATCCTGTCATAATGTGTTGTATCAGTGGGTGGAGACTCACACAATGAGACAGAAGCAGATGGACTCTGTATTTTTGGAGGTCCAATTCGTTCAGAAATAGACAGGTGGGCCACTCTTGGGAACAGGGGCAGTTCCCAGTGGGGGATGAACCAGTGGGTCAAGACATTTTGTTGCATGTGACTGTGAACTCTGTCATCCAAAGAGTTGCACCAGGGGGTCATTGTGGGCCTTAGGGGGAGGGTGAGGGAGGAACAGAGTGGATTGAACAGGGGGCATTTAGTGGTCATTTGAAATGTTTTCCATTGCCTTGCAGTGATGGACACAGGACAGGGTGAATGTCATCAAAATTTATAAAAGTGTATTATCTACAATGTGGATCATGCTGTGGACCAATGACAATGTTTGGTAGCTGTGTTTCACTATCTGTGTATCAGTTATGATGGTGCTGCCATCCACATATAAAAAGGTTTTGGTGTGGGGTGGGAAATGGGGGAGGAGGTTGAGGATATGAGAGCGTCTTGTATTCTGTTTGTGAATTTGCTGTGACCTAAAACTTCTTTGAAAATTAAATGAAAAATGGTGGGACACTGGGGAGTGAGAAGGGGAAGGTGCCATGGAACAGTCTGGACACCAGATATTGCACCGACAAAAGGCAAAATGGAAAAAATACATATATATTTTTTAAATTTTTTTTACGTTTTTTGAATAACCTAATCCTTTAATATTATTTTATTTTTTTAATTTTTAAATATTTTTATTTTTCATTTTTTAAGTTTTCATATATTTTAACTCTTACATTTAAATATCATTATTATTTCATATAATTGTATTAATTGTATTAATTGTATTTGCCTATTGTTATGACTTCACCTTTGAAGAAGCTTTCAATCACAGAAGAGTTATAATAAGGACAGGAGAGGATCATTGGTGGGGGGAGCCAGGGTTGGGGGTGCATGGGAGGAAGTCCACCTGAACACTCATAAAAGGTACATAAAATTGTTTAAATGCTCACAAGGCATGGTCATGGGGTGGAGAATTACTCAATAAATGAGAGAATACTGAATTCCCATCCTGGAGAGCTCTGCCATATTCTCCAGGAGAGTAGCAACAGCCCCCCAAGTGCAGGGCAGTGTCTGGCAAAGGAGGATGATAAATTGATGGGCCCTTGTTATTGATGACTAGCTGTGATGGTTTGAGTTTGAATTAATTATGAATTCCAAAAATATAAATTAGATTATGTTTGTAAGCTCATCTGTTCATCTGCGCATGATTAAGTTATGAGTAGGGCGTTAATTGCCACATCAGTGAGATGTTGAGCCCCACGTTTCGGTGGGGGTGGTCTCAAGTAGAAGCAGAGATTAGAGAGAAGCAGAGAGGAGATTTGGAGAAGGAGATTTGAAAAGAGTTCTGATGTTGGAGTGAGCCGATCGCCGGAGAGGCTACAGCTGGCCTTGTGGAGAGACGCAGCATAGAAAGCCTCATCGTCTACAGCTGAACTCGTGAAGGAAACAGAAGCTAAGCCCGGAGAGAAACGCAGCCCCAGGAACAGAGGAACCTGGAAGCCTGAACCGTGGAGACGTCGGCAGCCATCTTCCTCCAACACGTGGACTCTGGTATGGAAGAAATGTATGCTTTGTGGCCTGGTAACTGTAAGCTTCTACCCCAAATAAATACCCTTTATAAAGACTGACCAATCTTTGGTATATTTCAAAAGGCATGCCTGTGGCTGACCAAAACAGAATTGGTACCGAGGAGTAGGGAAGTGTCTTTTCCAATTACCAAAATGTTGGAACGGTTTTATAAATGGGTAAGGGGTATTTTTGGAAGGGATTGTGAAAAGCTTGATGGAAAAGGCCTAGATCACTTTAATGAGACTGTTGATAGTAATATGGATGCTAAAGAGACTTTCTATGATGCCTTAGAAGTAAATGAAGAAACTATAATTG
>PVKH010035851.1:0-11674 GCA_004027955.1 Chaetophractus vellerosus
CAGGTAAACAATATTTTCTATAAAAGTTTCTTTCAGTTGTGTGTGTGTGTACTGGATCACAATGTAATTTTTTCTTATCATGATAAAAAAGACACTGATGACACACTGCCCTATTGGGTAAGAAGTTCCAATATCAGGGAGCTCCTCTTGACATTCCAGCAGAAAGACCCTTGTTTTCCTGATTGAGCATAACTGTCAAAAGATATTGCTCTTTGGGCCAGTAATCTTTGCCCTTCCCAAATCATCAAGAAGTTCTGTGTAACAAGCTAACATCAGAATTACTTCGCTCAAAGTATCCCCAGTTTTACAACACACAAACACATTTTTTTAAAAAATAATATTTATTTGTTTCTAATTACAAAAGTAATACATGCATAATGCAGGAAAATCAGAAAATGCAGAAAAGCACAAAGAAAAAGACACTTGCAGTTAATCCCATCACCCAGAGATGACCACTTTATCACTTAATCATTTAGGTGTATATGAGGGCCAGGTATTTATTTGTACAAAAATATCATTCTGTGCATACTGTTATATTCATTTAGCAACAGCTCGACATTCTCCCGTCAGTAAATGCTTTTCCCTTAAAATATGATTTTTAATGGCTATGTAGTACTCCATTAACAGATCCACTTTTGAGCATCTGTAAAAGTCTGTGCCTTTTCTAAGACCCCTTCTGGTTCTGACAGATAATATGACCCAACATCATCAGTGGGCATGATATGTCTAACACATACCACCAAGCTCCATGAAAGAGCGAGCTTTAGAACATCCAAGAGCCCTGTGGTCGTAGCATCAGTTCTTCTACTGATTCTCTGGGAGGCCTTGAGAAAGTTGTAGAACCTCACTAATCTTCAACCGTCATCCTTTACATACTGTGAAATTTCACAACTTCACGGTTAATCGCCAGGTTTATAGAAATTGCCCAGGTTCCTAACTTTTTCCATAAATGTGCTCATTCAAAGTGGGCCATGAGTGCTAGAAAAGGTATAGATATAATGGGCAAATTCATACTTTTCATCAGCTCAACTCATATAATCACAAAAATAAGAATCATTTTCGAATATCAAAGTATTTAATCTGCCTTTGCTTTCCCGTTGCTTCATTACCTGGGCAACTGAGAGTTACGGGCAGTTCACCTTCCCCCTTGCCCCATCCTTTCTGATATAATATCCCTGCCACCCAAATGTTCATGGGAGAATGTGCTCCATTGTTACCGTGGCCTTCTCATCATTCAGTGGTTTTATAATTATATAGTAAAATGAAAAACAATGTAGTTTATATAAGAAGTGGTAGACTTGCTAACTTTACACGATTGCTCCATGATTTGGGTGCTGCAAATCCATTGATTCCATACAATTACTCCTCCCCGTTACTGGCACCAATCGTATGGGATGCAATGAGCCTCTTCGCTTCTTGAAGGGCAGAATCACGTCTGGTTGCTTTTCTCCATCTTTGTCCATTTCTTCAGGGTTCTTTAAAACTAATTGTAAGAGTCAATAAACACACCCGTCAATTCCCTTAACAGGCTAGGAAGCAGATCCCGGTGCCCTTCAGACCTGTTCTTGTTCTCTTTCCAGGTATTCCCTTACCTGCCTTTGTCAATTGGCATTCTTGACAAGTTCCTCATAACTTCTCAAAGTGTCAACTTTTCCTCTTTTCATTGCCCTTGTTAAAGATAATTTAAAATTAGAAAGTCACATTCCCAGCCATTTCAGAGTCAATGCTAATTTCATTTTCTTTTGCATAGAAGTCTCTTTTCCCTCTAGGGATTCCCTTCCTTCATTCCCAGCCCCCACTCCCCAGCCCCAAACAAGCATTCTTAATTTCTGAAAGCACTATTCCATTCCCCTATTTCCCCATTCTTATCTCCCTCCCACCAAAATACTTCACCCAGTGAAACACACTTTAGCTTGTGGTTCGCCTTCCTTCACTCCACTTCTGAGAGAAATGTCTGTGTCTGGAGATTGTAAAGTCACCTTCAGGAAAGAGGCATACAGTTGGCTGTCAATTAATCGGGATAAGACAGAAAAAATTAAACCGTGTGCAGCTTTGTTTCTCAGTACATACATTTACTTTGGGGATCAAGAGGATTTCTCCTACACAACCTAAAATACATATTTATGCCTTTTGTTTGGCTGTAACTAATTCTCTACCTAACAGCACAGTAGTTACTGGATTATTGAAAACAACGATTACCATACCGCATTATAAATTCAAGTGTTGGTCCTTTATTATTTTCTTTTTTCCCATTCTGCTTCACCTCTATTCTTTGCAACCTGCCTGTTTGTCCCTGGTAGGTTTCTTTGCTTATAAAATAAGTCATATGATTTTATATTCTGTAATTTTTAGTCCCACGTCTAGTTTGACATACCTTTTAAGCCTGTTTATTTTCCCCCATTAAGCACAGACCCAAATGTCACTATTCTTGTCACGTATACAATTCCATCAAGTTTCAGTGTCATTTATACACAATTTTATTTCTTTTTGCTTCTTTCACACACGCCTACCACTTACGTACAGCAACCTCACTACATTCATATTTCATAAACTTCATCAGTATTCAGCCAAATCCTCCCCCGAAGTAAGCTAGGTATTTTTAACAGTGTGCTGCCTCTTTCACTGGCTTGCGGCTCCTGTACTAAGTGGCACCCTTCCTTGCACCCTGGAAAAGTTCATCTACTAAGGTCTGCTCATGGGCGTAGTAGGTACTTCCTAATTGGTTCAGAAAACTTTAAAATTGTCCATAATCAAATCCCAAATGCCCAATAATATGCTTAGAGATTATCTGAGGCTGGGAGGTCAAATTTCCTACTCATTTCCAGGCTCTGACTGAGGTTCAGGGAAAAGAGCACTGGCTAGAAACTCCTCCGGGACAACCTGGAATCCTCCACCACCTAGAGGCGTGGGAAACCTATAATCTCAGCTCAGTGGCCTCACTGCAGAGGACTCCACCGCTGGCTACCAGGGCCCCAGCTGGGAGGGCCCAAGTGAGGCAAGAGTGGACATGACAATCAGCAGGAAACCACAGTGCCACCCTGTTGTTAACGTGCTGGAGCATTTAATGTGATGAGACAGTTTGTAATAATGACATGTCAGTTAAGGCCATAAAATAACGGTTAGGAAAAAAAAAATAGAAGAACATTGTTCTTCCACCAACGCAAGGGAATTGTTACCTGTAATTCCTTCCAGCATTAGCATGTAAAAGCCGGAGCTAAAAGCGAGGCTGCCTAAACCATGAGCTGTGGCAAATTTATTCCTCATCACGTCCCATTCCTCTCTTCTAAGGATTTCTTTAGACTATCTCCTTGTGTCTTTACTCCGAAAACAAACAAAAAAAGATGATGATAATAATAAGTGGGCTGTCACAAAAGAACACCAAAACACCCAAGCTGAATTTCCAACACTATGACATCAAAGATAACACAAGAAAACTGCAAACTAATAAGTCAAGTGGGACACGTCTGAGACAGTTGGTCTCTGATGATAATGTGCTTCCAAGGAGGCCTTCCATTTTGGCTCATTGAGCAAAAGCCTAAGCTAGGATAGAAAATTTCCTCTGGGGGAGTCATAATGTCCTTTATTGATATTATCCTAACACTAGAGCTTTCTAACTTTCAGGATTTATGAACATCCTACCAAAGATGTCCTTTCAATATATCTAAACAAGAGGCAAAATTTGCTAGTTTCTAACTACCGTTATATAAGCAAAAATTCATAGCATGTGATGGTAATCTAGTCAATATGTAACTTATCTGTAAATATAAAAGCCTTCCTGAATGTTCGAGAACCATGTTACATCTTTTATAACTCCAGGGAAAGAATTAAGAAGGCTCTAGACTCTGGTTGAAATTTACCTATAAAGTAAAAACTTCAATTAACCAACTAATTGTAGTGAATTTCTATTTTGCTACTTGAAACGTGAAGAATAAGGGAGGCAAATAACAAAATATATGGATATGGACGATTGAACAACAACAACAAAAAGAAAACAATTTCCAAGCTGGGATCAAGATAGATTTAGCCCAATCTCTGACACTGCCTCCACTTACAGTTCTATAATGTACAATCAGAATTCACGCTCAGAACAGCGACCCTGTGGCACCATAAGATCCTCAAACCTCAAAGAAAGATTCAATTACACTCTCAATGTCCTTTCTAAGGTAGGAAAGGAGACCAGCCCATTTAAAAAACATATTCAGTAAAGGAAAGGCAAAAAAATATTTCTGGTTAATCTGCTGTTGACGAGAAAAACCATGTCATCAGCAATGCCTTGGTACCCTTATAGAAAAAGTACGGCTTACTTTGTATTACTCAACACTCAATCACAGAATTTGGGGGGTTTTTTAAAGAACTAATTCAAAAATATATAATGTTATTTTTTTAGTGTGCAGTCTAATAGGATGGGTGCAAAACTTAGCTCATTTTCAAATCAGCACTTCCTATTATGAATTAGCACCCAAAAAATTTCAATAAAATAAAATGTGAAAAGCAAAAAACAAAACATAACAACAACAACAAAAGCAACAGAAGAGAGAACACCAGAAAAAGTGAGAGAAACAAAGGGAGGAAAAAAACAAAGAAGGGAGCCATTCCTAAATTCTGAGCAACAAGGATTATCCTCATATTCAAAACAGTATTCCAAATTTTAGGCTAGCATTCACTCCAGCACTGAAGACCTTTCAAAACAGACTCTCTTTATTCTGGAAAAATTTAATCACTCATCTAAGACGAATGGACCAGGAATCTCAGGGAGGGAGTGGATGTTATCTACCTAAAAGTTTGTGTACAATGACTCATGGAAGACAAAAGATAGGCAGCATCCTGTCATATTAAGGAAAGTCTCATTCACCATTAAAAAAATGGTTTTTGCACTAGGGTAGTCACATTACATACAACTCTTTCCCTAGACATCTGAAATGTAGTTAAGTATTTTGCTTCTACTGATAACAGAAGTCCATACATAATCTACAAAGCACAACTCATCAAAAGGGGAGGGGGATTGCACTCAGTAAAAGTGGCACATGCTTTCAGAGACCGCAACACACAAAGAGAATTTTCTGTAATATCCATCTCAGTCTGTCCCCCCAACATTACACCACACGTTCCTAAGTGCAAAAATTAGAAGTGATCTGGAGAAAAACGTGCATCTTTAAAGTGTCCTAAGGAAAAGAACCCACTGGTTTGTCTCACTCCCATTCCAAGGATTAGCTTCAGACAGTGGTCAATTTACTTCCAAAAGCAAATCAGGGGAGCAGATGTAGCTCAAGTGGTTGAGCACCTGCTTCCCACATATGAGGTCTGGGGTTCAATACCCGACTCCCTTATCAAAAAAAAAAAAAAAAAAAGGAATTCAGCTGTCACCAAAAATCCTTGGAACATTTTCATCTGGAGGCACAACTACTGCGATTAACATTCTTCCACTTTGCTGTGCCCTACTTTAAAAGTCTGGTATGGAACCCAAAGGATGCACTATACCCCCAATCTCTGCAGTTTAGCATAGGGAAAGAGGGAAGATGGCTGGGACCCAGCAGAGCACATGACCGTGAGACCCCCCCCGGAAATCCCCTGCTACTAAGAACAAAGCTGGAAAGACCCACTTAGACCCCAGCCACCAGGTCCCATTTGGAACTCTTTCCCGGGTCAAGGAGAAGCCCCCCATAACTCCAAACAACAGACCTCCCCATCTGCCCCCTGAGAGCTAACGGTAGGGCAACAAATCAGAACAGCAAACAGCTGGGCTCCTCCCCAAGGTTGGGAAAGGGGAGGAAGAAAGACTTTAAAAAGGCCTAACCTGGGCTGCATGTGCGCCACTCACCCTGTAGCACTCCCGCAACCATGTTTAGGGTTGTGTTCTGTTTTTCTTTTCTTGTTTCTTAATAATCTCTTTACTCCCTTGCCTACCCTGTGGCATGTGCTTAAATTCTTTTATGCGACATATCCAAGAACCTAGAAGTCCAGAACCCAGAGCGTTCCACTAACAAGAGGTTTCAGCACAGGCTCCACATTTCACTTTCAGAAAGAGACATTTTTTAAGCCAAGGGCTCCTCATAATGCCAGTAGGTTTTGGAAAATTCCAGCAGGGGACTAACATAAAAAGAGTCTGCTATAAATGTTTCTAGCCACTGAGAAGTCAACTTCTGGATTAATAATTCAATTCTTTTTAAGAAATAAGGGGGGAGCAATGGAAAAGGTTATCATAACTATCATCAAATGCATTTTCTAAAATTATTCTATTACATTTTTAAAGGGTGTAATTATAAATGTTTTTATGAGCAATTTACCGGAAAATTAAAGTCCCTTAGTTTAAAAAATAATGATGCCATCCCTCTGGCAAAGGATTTTATCCCAGCCAGTAGCACTTTCAAACTATGGGAGCATCATTTGTTCACTGTGGACAGTCAGGTCCAGGTGAGAAAAGTTGATCCTAGAAAAGGGCACTAAATTGCTAGGCCTACTAGAAAGAGAATCAGTCAAGACCAAAGGGGGGCAGGGAGAACAAGCATTTTCAGAATCAAAGATTTATGTAGTTCTAGAAGTCCTCAGGGCTACCAATAAACTACAGGCCATGTTAACTGATTATAAATCAATCTAAGCTGAGCTTCCAGGGAGTTCACTCTCAACACAACTGAGCTTTTCAGCATTAATTCCACCTCTTGGTTTCGATTTTTCCCTTCAGTAGACCTGCCCTAAAAGCATTCAACTTTCAGCAAACTAGTGTTTGCAAACTAACAGTATGGTACACAGCTCCACGACGATAACTTTAGTGAAATAAAATAGTAAGCTTCTGGCACGCATATAATAACGAGATTCTGGAAAACGGTTTTTAACAACAATTATGTCACAATGCTCCCAGATCCCTACAGTCCCTGAAATCCTCGTTATATTAAAGATTCGCTGTGTTTTTTTCTGCTTCATTCTTTCTATCTTGCCTTTTGCCTTTCTTTTTTTCCTTTCACTGTGTTGTAAAGATGGGATTGAATGACACGAACCATCGTTAATACCATCTAGAAAGTGAAGTTTCATTAAAGCTGCTAACACTCCAAGCATAGTTTTAAGGATGGGACAAGAGGATGTCTTTCAGATTATAAAGTCACACGTGTGGTTGCGGAAGTTCAGAAACTGAAGGTACACAGCCTACTCGAACTCCGATTCCCAGAGTTAGGAATTCAACCATATCCTCAAGTCTATCCAGCTAACATCTCATAGGTCACCTCAATGTCATGAGAATCCAGACGGTGATCTCTGTGGACTTCAGATGCTTACTGGTTAGTAACCAACTGGGGTACCCCTTTGGAAAGCATCTTCCAAATCAGAAAGCTCCTCATTTCACCCAACGCCAAGAACTCCACTCTAAGTTCCTTAAGACTGAAAATGCTAATTATAAGGTAATGATGTTTGCTTTTCCTTTTTAGTTGTGTGCCTTTATATTTTAAGTATTAAAAAGGTGTAATCACCTAGTGTGTAGGTTAATTTCTTTCCGATATTGTAATTTGTGCCACATTAATACTGGATGCCAGCTCCAATTTTTTTTCTGCTTACACTCTGGGAGCCGACTTGCATATTCTGCCAACTCCATTACATCATCTGAAAACCCAAACATTTCCCATTTTCAATTCACCCTCATCCACCAGACATACTTACACATTCTCTTTTTCTCCCTAGCTTACTTACACAAAGATGGGTACCCCTGAGAAGCCGATGCTCCATCTGAGGTTAAAATCAGCAAATGCACATAATTTCTGGAAGCTATTACTACTGCTGTGTTAGCTAAAGGATGCTTCCATCTCTGACCTTCCTTTTTCCATTCAGACTGTTATATAACCTGGTGCCTGCGTGCAGGATGTGAGTTGAGTGTTTGGGCCTTACCTCCCCCAACCCCCACTAAATCTCCTATGAGGAATGGACAAGGGGTTGGTACAAAGAAGAGTGCGGAGGAGGGGGTGAGCCTCTGAGGGGGAGGGGGATGTGGGTCAGCAGGTCAGCTGTGCAAGATGCATCCCACCTCTACAATAACCCTCTCCCCTTGTTGCTGAGCCTAGGGGGCTGGTGGGACTGAATGCCCCAGCGTTACATAATTTGCAAGAACAGCAAGTTACGGATTTGCTAGTAGGTTCTGCAGCCTGCCACCCTGATCTCTCGCAAGAACACCTTCTGGCAAGAATGACACCTGAAGATGCTAATAACAAACGGAAGGGGTGGGGGAGGGGCGGTTAAGGAGCAGGGGGAAGGCGGCACAAACCAGAAACTAGTGTGTGATTTCCTATATACTATGCCCCCCTCCCCTTCAAAAAAAAAAAAAAAAAGCCTCAGAAACACATGAAGGGGATTTTCTCCAGTGTTTCTGATTAACCCTGTTACATAACCCGCTCACATTCCAAATCCACCGTCTCAGGGTCTAAATATACTCTTTGCAGCCAAAAGCTCTCCTCACACAAACTCACCCAGCTAGCGGCAGGTCCGGGCCCCCAGCCCTGATACCCTCCCTCTCCTTCCGGCCCCCGCTGACCCCTCCCGCTCAAATTGCGGTTCGGCGTCTTCACTCTTCAGAAATTGCCTTTAATTAAATGTTTTTCGCGTGTGTCATCCTGATAGCTTTTACTGTACTCGGATTCCGTGAATGGGAAAGCGCCCGGACAGGGGGTGTGGCTAAAGGGGGGGTACTGTAAAACAGCCAGCACACACATGATCAGCCATATTCCCACCTCCAACTATAACATGGAGAAGAAGGGAGCGGCTCCCGGGGCCCCTACTTGCCTCTCTCCGGCGCCCCCCAATCGCCGCCGGAGGTCGAGCGGCAAGGGGAGGGGACGCGCTGGGCGAGTGCCCAAGATAGGCAGGAGATTCTCTCGGCCCCCAGCCCGGGGCTGCTCCAGAGAGCCCGCTTCCTCCGAGTGACAGGCGTGATTTATACATTATTTACAACACTAATTAAAGCGGTAGCTTCCTCCTGTTCTTTGCAAACTCCAGGCGCATTCAAATAAAGAATCCTCCACCCCCAAGAAAAACCCACATCAGGATCTGACGCCTTAAAAAGGGGAGGTGGGGGGGAGAAAGCGTGCTTTCCTCAATACCTTACTTTAACCAGGAAAAAGCAAGAAGTGGGCAGCGGGGCCCCTCTTCCCTATACGCACACCAAACACCAAAACGAAGTGTAAAAATCGCCCGGAGAGGGAAACCATCGCTCACACCATCCAACCAGCAGACAGCTTGCACTGACCGTCCCCAGGTTCCTGCAGAAACGCTTGGAACCTCAGAGAGGGAAAGATTCCCAGAACAGAAATAAGTTTGGGTGCCTTTCCATCTTTCTTTTTCTGCTTGTTTGCTTTTGTAGACGCTCACTCCGAATGCGCGTGGAGCGTCCCACAAGACCGCCGCCCTCGGCGCGCTGGCGCGCACACGCCCCCCGTCAGCCTGGGTGCGGAGCTCCGAACCCATGTCTGCAAACTTGCGCATCTCCCCCACCCCGCGCCCGCCAGACAACTTGGCCAGTACCTCGCGCGCCCGCACCCCATTTCCTCCAGCCCTTTCTCCAAATCCAAAGCCCACCACCGTGCTCAAGGAAAGGCGCCCACGTTGTACCCAGACCCCGGCGGGCCTCCTCTCCACCCTCCAGACTTCCAGGTCAACCACTCCACCCACCTCCTCCCAGCTCTGCTGGGGATCGAAAACACACCCCTAACTCGAGCCGCCCGGGCCGAAACTGTCAAAAGGAGAGAAGGTAAAGGGGGAGGAAGGTGGCCATAAACAGATTTATTTCCTTTCTTAAAAGGACACTGCCTCTTTAAAAGTTTCTTTCCCGGGCCCCCACTCTCGGGTTCTCTATATTTTGTGGTAAAGAATTTAATTTCGACAACGCAGATTTCCTATTCTCTTTGCAGAAAAATCAAAGAAAGCCGGGGGTGAGCCTGCCGGCTGTCAACCCGCCCGCCACCTCCCCCGTCCCCCTCTTCTCCCGAAACCCGAGAACGGGCTGCAAAAGTTTGCAACATTTGTGGGGGGCGGAGGGGGGAGGGGGGAGGGGGGCTCCAGGCTCCGGGCACCGCTGCAGGCTCGCGCGCGGCGGTGGGACCCCGCGCCCCGGGCGCCCGCTCCTGGCTGTCCCCCGCTCCGCGCCCCGGCGCCTCTCGCCGCCCCCTCCCCAGTCCCTCTCCCAGCTTCCTACCTCTGCTGGTGCTGGAATAGCTCTGTCTGCGCACCGGGGCGGGCGGCTCGCTCTTGCGGGCGGATTCCTGGTTCAGCGGGGTCTCCCTGGAGCCGGCGGCCGCGTCCGCGCAGCTGCTGCCCGGCTCGCTGGCGGCGGGGTCGGGGGCTGCCGGAGCTGACTCCATGTTTTTTCCCAATGTAGAGATCGCTGGAGATGGCGAGCTCCGAGACTCCCTCTATCTTCTGTTTTCAGAGCAACTCTATGGTACCAAAAAAAAAAAAAAAAAAAAAAAAAAAAAGGAGAAGGAGACCGGGGAGAGCAGGAGTGAGAGAGCAGGCGGCGACCGGCGGGCAAGACGCGAGGGAGCGCGCGGAGTGTCTGGGTGGACGTGTGTGTGCGCCGGAGAGGGGATGGGAGGCGGGTCTGGCCACAGGCAGCGCTAGCGAGAGCTTCTCCAGCCGGCCCCCACACCCACATTCTCCACCCTCCAGACCCCAAACCGAGAGCCACAGACTGGCTACCAATTTGGGGAGGTGGGGAAAAGAGGGGAGGAGGAGTCCCCATTCCTCCCCTCTCCTCAGCCTAGGGACACAAATTAAATTCAGCGAGATGATTCTTTCCTACTTCTGAGACTGTCGGGACCAGAACTCGTCCCCATCCGCATCCGGCCTGGGAAGAGACAAGTCCGTTTATCCGCGTTGGGGTCTCGCAGGTGGCAAGCTCCTGGACAGCCCAGAGATGAGGAGAAACTAAAAAGGAAGGCGGAGGATGGGAGGACGTGGCACTCTTACTTTGGAATGGGACGGCCAGTGGGTTTTCAATCATGGTTAGATAGGTCTGTATCTAAAACAGATTTTGTGAGTCTAAAATCGCCATGGACAGCCAATTTCTGGTGTGGTTGCAAGAGGTCGCTTTTAGCTCCTTTGCTGTTTCCTCCACTAAGGATCAAAAAAACTATTTGGCATGGCACTTTACACTGAAGAAAACTTTGGCCTGTTTGGTCAACGACTATCTGAGCTGGGTGAAATATGCTGCACAGCCTGTAGCTCATGCGTGGCTGCTAATAGACAATTCCCACTGGTACTTTTACTATTAAATGCACAGTCACATTCATAAAAGGTAGATATACTGCAGAGGTATTAGCAATGTCTGGATGATAAAATCACATAATTAACAACTCCTAATAAGCTACTAAATTGCAGGCATGATCCTACACACACACACACACACACACACACACACACACAACATTCCCATTGAACCACACCCATCATTTGGCAGGTGCTTAATGAACCCAAGGCAAGCTGAGAATGGCATCAGTGTTACCTTGAACCCAAACTCCAACAGGAAGGAACACTACAAATTGGACGGGTGGGGACATTCAAATGGTAGTAGCCTCTGCCTCAGTACCCAATTCACCATTTCCCTGGGCTTGTAAAGACAGATGTAGTCCATTTTTAACTCACACCCCCACCTTTCTAAAGCCTCACAAATTTTGACAATAAAAAATATTATTGTCAACCAGAA
>PVKH010035852.1:0-11681 GCA_004027955.1 Chaetophractus vellerosus
AAAAAAAAAAAAAAAAAAAAAAAAAAAAGCTTTCACTTCCATGGAAGAATATGAACCCAGCGATTACACCCCATATTCCCTAGCAGATGTTTCATGCATGGTCTTCAAAGACGTGAGGAACATTCAAGTAAATGTGAGGAAGGGGACACTGCTGAAATAAAGTGAGGTCACAGGGGCATAAATTTTTTCTGGGCAGTTAGCCAACTTTTTACATTGTGTTCAGTCATCACATTCTCTGTACAGCAATTAGTGTGCTTCCTTTAAATTGAAGGATGGTTTTCTAGATACAAGTGTATGTGTTCTTGGATCCATGTCTTAACTCTGTTCCCCACAAATGATATTTCCTTGTTGGTATGTGCCCATATGATAGTGTTCTACCTCTAGCTTAGGCCAGATTTGATAATAATCAATTATTCACCTTTCACTAGTGCATAGACCCCTTCTTAGATTCAAGCAAAACAATATAACTCTAACAAATCCACTAAATTGCACATGATCTTTTAGCAGCCCTCTGGAGAAATATATATATTATATGACAAAATGATAACAGAAGACAGAAAAGCAGTGGATGAGAAGCAAAAGGAAAATTCCTGGATGATTCTAAAAATAAAAACTGTTCTGCATAATAGGTAACTTTGAGAGTAACTCAAAAGAGTAAATAAGACAGTAATTTAATACTTCTTCATGAATTCAATCGTTCAACCATTGAAGGCATCTACTATGTGCCCTGGCACACTGCAGGGTACTGTGAAGAATGTAAAGATAAATGAAATATTATATTCAAGAGCTCACAATAAAGTAGTGGATACATGTAAAAGGCATTTTATGTACTAAATTGCCAAACAAGGTTCCAGGAAAGTGCTCTGAGACTTACAGGAAGAACAATCCCATCCAATGGAGGTATTTAAGGTGAGGACGTTTAGAATGGCTTGCTGATCGACATCATTTATTCTAAGCACAAGAAAGATCTACTTGTTCCTAAAGAAGATGCTAAGTATATGAAGGACCAGCAAAATCGAGACCAACTAAAAGTAATGCTTTGCAAAAGGATAGTTCTTTATGGTTCCCAAAAGCTTTTCTATTCAATATATTTAATACAACCTCCTGAGAACATGAATATTATTATCACTACATTAAAATTGGGGAAACTGAGGTTTAGAAAGGATAAAGGCACAGAGGGTCACAGCTGGTAATGCAAACTGCAGAGACTAGCGCAAGAATCTATGGCTTCTAACACCCTTTCCAACCTACCTCAGCCATTCTGGAGTCTACACACCCAAAAGAGCAATTCTAAATACTGGTGGGACTGTAAATCCCAGGCTACGTGGGTTCGTGTTTTTACAGGATTGTCTGAGTTCAGGGGACTCCCATATGTCACAAGTGCAGTGCTAGACAAACCTGTTGGTTCTAATGAGATTGACAAATCAAGCATCACCTGAGAAACCCAATCCTTTCAAAAGCTGTCAACTGGAGGGATCTATTCCCTGAATTAGGTCTCAGGGAACCTGAGATACATGCATCCAAAACTGGAAATCATCTGATTAAAGGCAGTGGTTGGAAGTTAAGGTACAGTGATTTGGAACCGATTCCAATATTGAACAGATTATCAAGGAGGATTATACATACTCAATCCAATGAAGATCGACTTTGTATGAAAAGTGATCAAATAGATTCAATACTGACTTTATAGGGCAATTCCAGAGCAAGAACTTAATTGAAGAAGGGACCTTCATGAAAGGTATGAGTATTACTTATTCCTTCTCAAATTTCCACTGCGTCAATTGCTGCCTGTGTAGACACACATGGATTGGCAGGCACTTAGTTTCTAACAGGGAAACCTGCATGTATTTAGCAGGATTTGAAAAAAAATATCTGTCTAATTATATGTTCAGGCAAATGGCTGAACTAAAAGTATGG
The DNA here is from genome assembly GCA_004027955.1 of Chaetophractus vellerosus. Classification (NCBI taxonomy): domain Eukaryota; kingdom Metazoa; phylum Chordata; class Mammalia; order Cingulata; family Chlamyphoridae; genus Chaetophractus; species Chaetophractus vellerosus. The sequence goes on from PVKH010035852.1 coordinate 1,918, forward strand.
TACAGACTAATCAGGATATCTCAGAATAGATTTTTGGAGGAAACCTATGAATAAGATCTTCCAACTTAAAAGGTAAGAAGAGTACTTTTAAATGTTGAAACAAATCTCTACATAACATCTAAAATGTTTTCACATGGCAACAAAGAAACACTTGTCCTACTAATAATTAGTGTGTCCACAGCTCAAGATTTAACGGTTTCCTTAGAGGGAGCAAAACACTGGACAAGGTAAACAGGAATGTATTTGGATGCTGCTCTGATTCTACTTCTTTTTAAAAATTGCATTTTCACTTGGTTACTTCCAGTATACTAGAAATTGATTTCTGAATCCTGATCTCTGTATCTGGTCACTCAATTCTGATATTATGACCTATTTTTAGTTGATTCACTTGGATTTTCTCATGAGATAATCATACAATTGGCAAGTGATATTCTCTTTTCCTTTCCAATGTTTAAAACTCTCATTTCCGTTTTTTGTCTTAGTGCAGAGACTACAAAACAGTAACAGCAACAGCAGCAGGGAACACTTACACGGTGCTTATTAGCATTCAAGGCCTAGAGCAGGGGTGCTTAACCTTTCTTGTCCTACAGACCCCTTTGCCAGTCAGGTAAAAGCCACGAACCCCTTACTAAGTCCACACTGTACTGTGTATTATTTAATAAATATATCACACCCACCCAACATGTGCCCACAAGAATAGTGTTTTTTTGAATTTCAATTCAAGCTCGCGGACTCCTTGTCATGAACCCCTGGTCTAGTTACCAATGGGCCAGTGTGGGCAGCTCTGCCGAGACGGCCAAGTGTGCAAAGGTCCAGCGGCGACCGGACCCCAGCAGCCCTACTGGACAACACCCCCTAAGCAGCAACGTGGTCGACGGCTCAGCCCTACCAGGTGGGAACTCATCAGAACCACAATATAAAGGAGAAAATAATTTTAAATAGCTCCTGCAACAAGTAAAAGGCATCATCCGACTTCCTTTCTACCACCTCAAAAAGAGATTGCTCGCTTGCCATGTAACAATGTTTGTACGTGTGTGTGTGTTTAGGAGGGGAGCAGGATTGAGGGGAAGTGAAGTTACAGTAAGCCAGGTATTCTGTAGTTCTGTTTAAATGTCTTTATTCTTTAAGTTTCTATAGTTGCCTGCTGGTGTGGCTGACACGGGATTTTAGGCCAGACATGGGATTTTTGCTCAAATAAAAGGTCTGCTCTTTTCCAAGCCTGTTTACACCTTAGGAACACATAAAAGACCTTTCCACAAGCAGCTCCAGGAGAGGGAGGAGGAGGAGCAAGGAGTCCTTGCATTTGGGAGCTTTTCCTTCTCGAAGCGTTTGCATTAAGAACACTATATATATACTGGCTGACAAAGGTCAGGTAGGAAAACAGAAAGAACAATTTCTGCCTCAATCAAAATGTTTTCTTATACCTAAGACCTTATCCTTCTATTCACGATTCACAGAGCCTGCCTGTGATAGACTCGAGCACGCTAAGGGACAAGGGAAAGCGTTACTTGCTACTTCCATTTAACTTAGCAATTTCCTAGTCACCAAAGGCCTCCCTCCTTCTGCCAAATGGTTATTTATAAAACACGAATATCATGGCATGGGAGTGCACTCAGTACCTTCAGGATAAAATCTGAACCCAGAAAGCTTATAAGAACTTTGTGATCTGGCCACCCATGTACAGGGTAGAAGTTGAGTGCCCAGGCTTTGATGTTGGACAGCTCTGGGTTTGAATCTCAGCCTCACCACCGGCTGACTGTAGGACCCTGCTAAGATCTCAAAGCCTCAGTCTCCTCATTTAGAAAAACAGAGTTTCTATAATTAAAGGAGATAATGGCTATTTTTGAAGCACCCAGGCAGCCACTACTATTTTGGGTCTTCACTGACCACCACTTCCACCTCTTCAATTGCCCTCTGCCCTCTTACCTATTGCCCAGCATCCAGTAGATAGTCAATTAAACATCTGAATATATCCATGGGCCTGTAGCAACAACCCTTCAATGTACTGTCTTGTTCCTAAATTTGGACTCTATACAATTGCCTGCACTTAAAAGAAAAAAAACAATGCTGTTAAAATTTTGTGATGGGAGAATTAATATAAGAAAATGGTGATACATTTCTATTTTGGGGGGTGGGGAAGGGATTAGAGATCCTGACATCACACATATATAACATGCTAAAATTTTTAATTTGAGCAGCATTTTGAGAACCATATGTTATGTAGATGTATAGTGCAATCTGACACAGACTGGGTTTGCAATGTTGAAATTATTTTTAAAATCTGTTTATTATATTCTAGGCATTTACAGATATACCCCTCCCACTCCCCTTTTTTTCATATAAATGGAGAAGAAAAGAACTAGGACAGTTCTGGGGAATAAACAAAGCTTTACAATCAAAGGAACCGCTTCTTTGCTGCACCTGAATATTTCTGCCCTAACACACATGGTTACTGTCAGTCTCATATAGTGTGTGTGGAAAGTAATGTTGATGCACAACCTGTTTAACTTTTTTTTTCAGTCTGGGTAACAGCTAGTTATATTTTAGAAATCAACTCTGACATTGATTTTCCAGACAATGGATGTCAGCCAGTCTCCGTTCAAACAGCGGGAATTTCTGATAGCATAGCAGTTAATAAAACAATACCAGATAGCTGGCAGCCCAAGAAGGTGAAGTAAGACACTCCAGTGTGCTATTCTCCCACAGAATCTCTGAACAACTAGCAAAAAAACTGACAGTGCCATCTTCCTCAGAACTCCAGAAAACAGTTAAAGGGTTGCCGTAAATGGGCAAGTGCCGAATCAAGAAAACAAACCTTTAAAAACTGTAGAAGCTCCTGGTAACCCTGCTGACCCCCTGCCCCACGCTCCAGTGTGGTGTAGATCCAGTCTGCACTTCCATTATGGATCCCTAGCCCTATTCCCCAAGGAGCAGAGTAACTCTTATGTTACTCTTATGGCATACTGTGGTGCCAATTTATCTAGTAGCAGCCTACACGGAACCAGGAAACTCACCTCTGGCTCACTTTCCCAGAACTTGCCCTGCAGGCAGAAGCCACTTCCACACACTAAAGCAGTATAAAATACAATTAAGTCTAAAGGGACTGGGGCAAAGAACTATCTACCTTAAGTCATAAAATAAAGTACTCAGGTGTGGGGGGGTGTGGATATTAGAGGAGGCATTGGCATTCCCATAAGCAGGAGGAATTCCTAAGGCCATAAACAAGCATAAGCCCAGGACAAATATTTTCTCCCATTCTGTAGGTTATCTTTTTACTTTCATGCTGAAGTCCTTTAAGGCAAAAAAGTTTTTAATTTTGGTAAAGTCCCATTTATCTCAGAAAGGACAGAGAGGACCCTACACTTCACATTTGCCTCGGGCTGATCTTGATAGGAGAGCTGAACTCAGAAAGAGAGCAGCAGCCAACACAGAGCCAATTTGCAGACTGTGAAAGGTGGGTTTTTTTGTTTGGTTTTGTTAGCTCCTGGCACTCAAGAAAAGCTCTGTCATAACACTAGCTGGATACAAAACTAAGGAACAGAAAGCTCAGGAACTAAAACTCAGGGTTAAAACATGAAAATATGTAGCATGCAACAAATAGCCAAAGTCATCTTGAAAACGAAGGATGAAGTTGGAGGACTCATACTTCCCAATTTTAAAATTTATTACAAAGCCACAGTAATCAAAACAGCACAGTACTGGCACAAGGACAAACATAGAAACCAATAGAATCAAACTGAGAGTTCAGAAATAAACCCTTATAACAATGGCCGACTGAATTTTGACAAGGACCCCTTCTCCACTCAATGGGGATACACAGTCTCTTCAACAAATGGTTCTGGGAAAACTGGATCTACAAATGCAAAAGAATGAACATATACAAAATTTAACTAAAAATGGAACAAAGATCTAAATTTAAGAACCAAAACTATAAAACTCCTAGAAGAAAATATAGGGAAGGATCTCCAGGACCTTGTATTAGGCAGAGGTTTTGTACACTTTACAAAGTATAAGTCACAAAAGAAAAAATAGATAAATGGGACTTTACCAAAATTAAAAACTTTTTTGCCTTAAAGGACTTCAGCATGAAAGTAAAACGATAACCTACAGAATGGGAGAAAATATTAGGAAACCTCATATCCAATAAAGGTTTAATATCCAGAATATATAAAGAAGTTCAACAATGAAAAGCAAATAAGCCAATTAAAAATGGGCAAAAGATGTGAAAAGGTATTTCTTCAAAGAAGATATACAAATGGCCAATAAGCTCTTGAAAAGATGCTGAAAAACATTAGCCATCAGTGAACAAATCAAAACCACAATGAAATATCATTTCACACCCATTAGAATGGTTGTTATTAAAAAAAGAAAAGAAGTACGTGTTGGAGAGGATGCAGAGAAATAGGAACACTCATTCATTGCTGGCAGCAATGTGAAATGGCGCAGCTGCTGGGGAAGACAGTTTGGTGGTTCCTCAGTAAGCTAAGTGTAGTTCAAGGTAAGGATAGAACTACCATTTGATTGCCACACAGTGTATACCCCAAAGAACTGAAAACAGGGGCTCGAACATATATTTGCACACTGATGTTCATAGAAGCATTATGCACAATTGCCAAAAAGTGGAAGCAGCCCGAGTGTCCATCAACAAATGAATGCATAAACAAAATGTGATATATACGTACAATGGAATATTATCAGCTATAAAAAGGAATGGAGTTATGATACATGTGACAACACTGATGAACCTTGAAGATATCATGTTGAGTGAAAGAAGCCAGTCACAAGGGACAAATATTGTTTGGTCTCACTTAAAATAAATAATTGGAATATGCAAATACAATACAGGTTACCAGAGGCTGGGGGTGGGGTGGGGAATGGGGAGTTAATACTAAATTGGTTCAAAGTTTCTGTTAGGGGTAACGGAATAATTTTGGTGATGGATGGTAGTGATCGTAGCGTAACATTGTCAATGCAATTAGCACCAATAAATTATATATTTGAATGTGGTTAAAAGGGGAAATTTTAGGTTGTAACCTGTTGCTAGAATAAAAATGTAAAGAAAAACCATAGGACTGTACAACACAAACAATGAACCCTAACGTAAACTATGGATTATAATTGATAGTATAATTATTATAATTTTACTTCAACTGTAACAAAGGTACCACATTAATGCAAAGTGTTAAGTAAGCTCTTGAGTGTTATGGGGGAGAGGTATATGGGAACCCTGTATTTCCCGCATGATTTTTCTGTAAACCTAAAACTTCTCTAATAAAATATAAATATAAATAAACTGAATACAAATAATAATAAAGAGCCTATATCAGCGTTTCTTTATTTTGGCACTATTGGCATTTTGGGCTGAATAATTCTTTGTTGTGGGGGACTGTAGGATATTCAGCAGTATCCATGTTCTCTGCCCAGTAGATAAGCATTTCCCAAGTTGTGACACCAAACTGTCTCCAGACACTGCACCAAATGTCCCAGGGGTAAAGAGCAAAATCACCCCAGATGAGAACCACTGGTCTACGCTAAAGAGAGAAAAACATCCTTCTTTTTCTTAAATACAGCAGTAATAGTTACTAAGAACTGTGGACAAATTCCATTACAGGTGTTTTGATTACAACAAATCAACCTACATGATACATATACTCCTTCCCAGATGAATTTATCATACATTGAAAATATATGACCAGAATTATATTTTATTCAGCTCATTAAACTTTCCCCAATTTTGACACGAGAACAAATAAGTAATCAATGAGTAATTGCCAAATATAGGTAAAACTAGCTAATCCTTTTATGGTATCAACCTTTAAAGCCTGAGAATTTTGTGCATCGTTTTTTTCTCTATCTCCTGATCCATTACTCCAAACATGCTTCTTTGTGGAAGTCTGGTCTCTTATGTACCTGACAGGCCCAAGAATGAAAAGGATGAGCATTCTTGACAGTCTGGATCAGGGGGTTTCTTAATCTTTTTTGTTCCCTTTGCCAGTCAGGTGAAAACCACAGATCTCTTACTAAGTCCACACTATACAGTGTATTATTTAATAAATACATAACACCTGCACCAACACGTCCCCACAAGAATAATGTTTTTTTGAATTTCAATTCAAGCTCATGGACTCCCTGTGAAGAACTCCTGGTCTAGATTTATCTGAGACAATGGGGAACTCCTACTAGGAGCAATTGAGTGTCCCAATTCATCACAAAGGGTGTTGTTTGTTTGTTTGTTTTTGAGGTACTGGGGCTCAGGGATTGAACTGGGGACCTCGTATGTCATATGTCGGAAGCCAGCGCTCAACCACTGAGCCACATCGGCTCCCCTGAGTTGTTTTTTTCATTTGTTGTGCTTGTTGTTGTTGTTGTTTTAGGTGGCACTGGGGACTGAACCTGGGACCTCCAATGTGGGAAGCAGACACTCACTGCTTGAGCCACATCTGCTCCCCAAGGGTCTTTAAAAGAAACAGAAACCTTTATTTTCTTGCTCTGTTTTTAAGAACTTGAAAGATCCTATTTTGTTGACAAAATTTATTGTAAGGGGGAAAAGTGTTTCAGGAACAAAGAAAATGTTAGAAATAAATCAAAGCCATTAGGAAAAAAAATATGCTTGAGCACATGCCTATGCATGGGATATTAAAAAGAAAAGAACCTGTTACTGTTAAAAAAAAAAAAAAAAAACAACTCTCAGAAATATTTGTCCTTTTCCTAGGTCCCCATATCAAGATATCATATCACCTTTAACTCATCAACATCACTCCTGGCCTTCAGGCCTTCAGCTTTATTCTCTCTCAGTAGGTCTGTTTCAACAGCTTCCTAATTGCTTATCCTACCTTCACTTTCTCACATTCTCTTCTCACCCTCTACTATCCTGAAGAGTTTAACATACACAGCTTGTGTAGGACTCCCCAAAGTACAGAGATTATAGTTCCCACTATTCAGCCTGGAATTCAAATCCCTTCACCATTTGCCCAAAACTAGGTTTGGAGCCCTATTTCCTAAACACTCCTTCCTTTCCATTTCACAAACCATTTATGTTACCTTGGCGGTTGCCCACAATCCAAACTCTGTAAGCAATTCTCTGCCTAGAATGCTCTTTCCTCCTGTCTTCACTAGAAAGCCTGATTTAAATCTCACCTCCCACTCTCAGGCAGAATTAATCGTGGCATAGTCAAAGTCCAGAGAATTTTGCTTGTGCCTCTGATTAGAGCACTCACACCAGGCTCCCTTACAACTTTCTTACTGAGCACTTAGAGCTCTAAGAAGCCAGATTTGTCCTCCAGGTAATCCTCAGCCATCTTTGTAAACCACTTTTTAAAAAATGTGTGTAATTTAAATTATACCTCCTTTAAAGATAAATCCATTTCAGTCAAAAATATTTATTGAGCCCTTAAACAATTTCAAGCCTGTGCTAGATGCTGTAAGAGACAGGACTGCCCTCAAGGAGCTTTTAACAGTGGGAAGATAAGGGCAATACACAAACATTCTTGAGCACAATTTGTTACATGATTTGGAAACTTTATGGGGTGGAAGATTAGGAACAGCCCCTAGAGAAAGGTGTTTGAGGTAGGATTTGCAATTAGGTGTTGCCTGTGATGTGTGAACCCTGCAAGCACAAGAAACATCCCGACATAAGGCAGGGCAGGGCGGGGCAGGGCCTACCTGGGAGCAACGAACAGCCTGGCGGGGCTGGCTGCCCAGGGCAGGGGCTCTGTGCAGAGCAGTGCTTTTAGTGCTGGAGAAAGAATGGACACCAGGTTTCAGAAGGACCCCAGCGTCTGCACTCACATGGGGAACACCTCTGAAAAGTTTTGGCCAGTGGTAAAATAACAGAGCTATACTGAGGAAAAATAATCTGGCAGCATAGGAGACTGCTCAGATGAGGCATGGAGGCCAGTTAGGTAAGGCTCAAAGGGGGCAGACTGGAAGGAAGAGCAGCCTTGAAAGGGTTAGTGATGTAGAATCAACAAGACTCACACACAAATACCTCAGCAAGCAAGAGGAAAGGGTCAACAGAGGACTGGGGTTCCCACACAAGGTGACTCGTCTCATTAAGGGAAGTAAGCAAGCTACAGCAATGGAATGGTGTGAAGGTGGATGAGGAAAAACATAATCGTGACTAGGTATTAAACTTATAGAGTATAAAAGATATGAAGAAAGAAATGGAATATATTTCAAATGTGTAAATGCCCACTGCATTCAACTGAACTACAATGATTTTTTTTTTTTTTTAAGGTACTAGGGGCTGGGGCTTGAACCTGGGACCTCATATGTGAGAAGCTGGCACTCAACCACTGAGCTACATTGACTGCCCTGAGTTGGTTTTTTTGGTTGCTTTGCTTGTTGTTTGTTTTGTTTGTTTTCAGGAGGCACGGGGAACCAAACCCGGGACCTCCCATGTGGGAGGCAGGCACTCAACCGTTTGAGCCACATTTGCTCCCCTTACTTTTTTTTTTTCATTTTCTTTTTTAATTTAACTTTTTGTTTTATTTATTTATTTATTGTATTAATTCTTAAAATTCTTTTATTCGTTGGTTTTTTTTGTTCTTTTTTCTGCTATGATGATTTTTCATGTTTAAAAAATAAAATCCCTGTATATATTGCTTATGTCACACACTCATCGGCTTGACAAACCACATGACTTCTGTAAACACGTTCAAACTAGTGGGAGCTACTGTGTAATGTATACGTTACCAAAACCAACAAAGTAGTGTTGGAATCATTGATCCTTTTGCTCCAGATGTCAGAAAAGTTCACATGCCACATATGGTTTGTTGTTTTTCCTGTGTACATGGCAACTACCCAAACAGGTGAGTCAGGGTAACAGAAAGCCAGCACACAACTTCACTGGATAGTGAGTCATAAAGGCAAGCAATTCCAAACCTAAGAAACAGGGCAGAGTGACTTCAAGAAGTTTCACTAGCATTGCAACCAGTTTTCGAACTCCTCATTGAGTCTGTTTACTGCAAAGAGACAAAACTAAAAGCAATTTCTAAAAGCTAAAAGGAAACCTTTCAAAACGTCACAATACTTAGAGGTACAAATCCAATAAGGAAATCAAATTATGAAGTGAGACAAGCACCTTCCCACCCATGCTATAAACACTCCATTAACAGTGTGGTCACAGGCTGCTTGTTCAAACTTTCTACCTGATGTTAATCACATTATCTCATAGGTTAAATTATACTTGCACTGGAGCTATCCTTTTCAAGTATCAATTTTCCTAAATACAAGTAGAACAGAAATAGAAAACAGCAACCTAAATACTCCTTCCTTTCTATAGTGTCAGAAACTACAATGCAGGGAGTTTTGAATCTCAAATGCTATCCCTTTTTTTGTGCCAGCTTATTTTTCTTTGTTCGTTTGTTTTATCCTTGATTTTTTCTCCGTAGATTCAGTATACAATTTGCAAGGAATATAAGAGTAAATAGGCTGAACTGTGAAAATAGCAATCAAGAAAAGTGACATAGGGGGCTGGCCGTATAGCCCAGTGGATAAGGGCGCCGGTATATCACATGGGAGGCCCCGGGTTCGGTTCCCGGGGACCTCTCCTAGCGGGCAGACCGCCTTGAGAAGGGCAAGCCGCCATGGGCAGGGCAAAAAGCTGCCACGGACAGGGCAAAGCCGCCACGGACAGGGCAGGTCGCCCGCGAACGGAGCGCAGCCAGCCACCCGCGAACTGAAGCAGAGCCGGCCATGAATGGAAGCAGAAGCCGCCCACAAGCGGGGCAAAGCCACCTGCACGGTGACCGGTCTCAGCGCGT
>PVKH010035853.1:0-11668 GCA_004027955.1 Chaetophractus vellerosus
GGTCACGTGAGAGACTCTTATAAAATCTTATATTTTTAACAGAGATCTCCTGTTGATTCTGTTTCCCGAGAGAACCCTGACTAGAACAGGCCCTAAGGCATGGGATCCTATAGACTCCTCCTCAGATGAGGAGAAAGAGGAAGAATGGGAAGTAGAAGAAGATGAGGAGCCCCTGGGGGTGTGCTTTATAATACAACAGAAGTGGAAGGTGTTTCAGGGCCCACCCCGTGGGGTCCAACATTTCTGACCCCCCGAGCAGAAGTTACATGTAACCATGAGGGACTATATACCACTGCTGAGCTATTTATTTATTTATTTATTTATTTATTTTTAGGCTTAGTTTATCACCAGCATTCTAAAAACGAGACATAGGGAGAAAAACTAGGTCTGGGTACACATGCATGGTTTCTAATATAGCAAGTTTTTAGCCTACCCTGATCATCACAAAATCAGGACAGCAAGAATATTTGGATGACTTGGGCAATTTAGAGCAAAGGTACAGGCAGAGATCTAGAAAGTCCCTGCCTGTATTAGTCAGCTAAAGGGGAGTTGATGCAAAATACCAGAAATCTGTTGGATTTTATAAAGGGTATTTATTTGGTGTAAAAGCTTATAGTTACAAGGCCCTAAAGAGTCCAACTCTAGACAGCTTTCTCACCAAAGCCAGGTGCCACATGTTGAAGCAAATGGCAGACAATCTCTGCTCGGTCTCTCCTTCCTTCTTCCTCTTAAGGCTCTGTGGGCCCAGCTTCATCTGGCATCAGGCTCATCTCTTGGGGCTTCCTGTATCAGTCTGACATGGTGCTCATTTCTTTCCAGGCTTTATTAGCTGCTCAGCTGCAAACTCTCAGGTGAATGGCTCATCTCTCCCTGGGCTTTAGCTGTTTGAGCCTTCTCTTCTCTGGCATCTACGGAGCTCTCTCTCTTCCCATGTCTTCTTGAGTGAGTGTGCATTTATATCAGACCACCAAGGAGGGTGGGGAGTTAGCCCTGAGCCACACCCTACTGATGTGGTTGAATCAAAGCCCTAATCTTTTATCAAGTAAATTTAAAACCTTTGAATTTAATACAATCAAAATGTATCACACCAGAGGAACAGACCAGTTTACAAAAATTACAAACATAATTTTTCTCTTTTGGGGGGATTAAAAAAAAATATCAAACTGCCACACTACCTAACTGGCTTGTAAGGTTTATGGGACACATGAGTGGAAGGAGATGTACTATCTGAGGTAGAAATGAGTAAATTAGCGTCCATTACCATTTACCCTTCGCTACTTCAGTGTTTATACATCACCTCTAATGGAAAAAAAAAAACTTCACTATTGGTATGGTTGGTTAATAGATGCAAGGCTGCAAGGACTAATGAAGGAGTTATACCCCATGCAACCCCTCAATGGCAATCCATGGAAAAACTACAGGATGTTTTATGGGGATTGGGGCTGAAACATTCTATTTATGCCACCAACTCCTTGAGGCCTGACACTGAAGCTTTTACTGCAGGAATGATTACATACTGCTCCCGACCATTATAATGGACCTCAGGGGTCAATCCTGAGTCCCTTAGTGGGGTAACTTGTGTTGTAAACTGTGCAGGCCATAGCATACTTAGGACAATCAGAAAGGCTATGGAGGGGGCGAATGTGGCTCAAATGGTTGGGTGTCCATCTGCCATATGGAGGGAACTGGGTTTGATCCCTGGGACCTCCCGGTAAAAAAAAAGAAAGAAAGAAAGGCTATAGAAAAGGGGAGCTCAGTCCAGACAGTGGGGAAAGTGCCCTGAGGACACAATAGTCCTAATCATGTGTTGCACAAATAAATATGGGTAGATCTTATTGCCATAGGCACCGAGCTAGAAGCAATAGACAGACAGCCCAATGCTGTTTGAATGAAATTTTGGAGAAAGCTCCCTAAGGACAAGAGATTTATGAAATTGCACCCACAGAATGCTGATGGAGAAGGGAAAATAGGTAAAAAGCTGCCACCCCAACTCTAGGAACCTTCTGCTCCCCTGGAGGAAGGCTGGCATGTACCCTTCCCCCTACATAGGGGAGGGGTCAAGGTCCCTGGGTAAAAATGATAACCGGTGACCCTGGGGATTAGAGACCACATGTAGAGCTAACTATTTCTCAGTTCCCTACTAATCAACAAAGAGTATTAGCCTTAGTAGACACAGGAGCTGAATGTACTTTAATTCATGGCAATGTAGCATGATTCCATGGTCCAGTCCTGGATATAGATGGCTGTGGAGGAAAAACAATTTATGCTAAGCAATAAAATTTAGTTTTACAAATTGGATTATTACCTCCCCAAAGATATAAAGGTATATTTCCCTTATACCTGAATATATTTTAGGAATTGACATTCTCCGGAATGCCACATTACAGACTACTATAGAAGAATTCTGCCTCTGATGCAGAGTAATAAAGGTAGTGCTAGGGTGAGCATTTCTTAGGGGTTAATGGACAGAAGAAGGGAGTGGAGGAGGGAGTCTAAATTGACCACTTGTGTTAATGTTGCAGGTACGTTATAGATGCAGAATCTGAGGAGCCGGGTGAAGCTGGCCTTGGGGTTTCTTTCATCTCACAGTGTTTTGCCCCAATCACATATCCATACAAGTGCTCCTGTTGACATCTCTCGAAAATGGCAGAAGAAGAATAAAATTGTTTATCCTCCACAACTGCCTGGAGAACCTTGGAGACCAGCAGAAATCTATCATTGTCGAAGACAAATAAAATACAGCAAAGACAAGATGTGGTATTTGGCAAAATTGATTCGAAGAATGTCCATTGACCAGGCTTTGGCTCAGTTGGAATTCAATGACAAAAAGGGGACCAAAATAATTAAAGAGGTTCTCTTAGAAATCCAAGATATGACAGTGAGAGACCACAATGTGGAATTCTGATCCAATTTATATATAGCTGAATCCACCTCGGGGCGAGGCCAGTGCCTAAAATGTGTTAGCTACCATGGCAGAGGTCACTTTGTGATCATGGAGAAGGTTTATTGCCATTATTTTGTGAAGTTGGTAGAAGGACCCCCACCTCCACCTGAGGCACCAAAGTCAGCTGTCAGCCATGCCAAAGAGTATATTCAGGAACTTCGCAGCAGGACCATAATTCACACCCTGTGATGGGGGAACTCAGTCTTCCAAGTACATATATTTTGTCATTCATTTCCTAACAACAAACACACATTAAAGACAAATAAATAAATAAATAAATAAATAAATAAATAAATAAATAAATAAAGGTAGTGCTAAAGGGACAAGCTAAATGGTCCCTGGCTAAAGTTTCCTCACCCTGAAGAACTGTGGCAACCAAACAGTAAAAACTCCCAGGAGGGCACCAAGAAATTACTGCTACAATTAAGGAGTTAGATAGGGTAGGAATAATAATAGCTACCCATAGTCCCTTCAATAGTCCTGTAAGGATAGTATGAAAGCCTCATGGAACATGACAGCAGATTATCGTGGATTAAATAAAGTAATACCACCACTGTATGCAGTGGTCCCAAACATTGCTGATTTATTACAAGAAATTAGTACCCAGTTATATCACTATCATTTTGTTTTAGACATTGCTAATGATTTCTTTAGTGTCTCCTTAGACAACTCAAGCCAACCTACATTTGCCTTCTCATGAGAAGGCCAATAATGGACTTTTATGGGCTTCCCCAAGGCTACGTGCGTAGCCTAACCATCTGTCATGGCCTCATGGCAAAGGATCTGGCCACATGGAAGAAACTTGTAGTAGTTGTAAAAGCTATTTCATATATTGATGATATTATGTTAACCAGTACCTTTCTTTCAGAATTAAATGGAACATCAGAAACAATAGCATCTCATCTTGAGAGCCAGAGATGGGCAATCAAATCGGGACAAGCTGTAAGGCCCTGGCTGCGCTGTCAAATTCTTGGGTGTTATTGGGTAGGGTAAGACAAAAGCTTACCTTCTGCTGTAATTGATAAAGTACAATGTTTCCCCACACCCCAAACTCCAAAGCAATGAATGGTCTTTCTGGGGCTGTTGGGGTACTGGAAACTGTTCATTCCTCATTTAGCTCAAATATTGAGACTGTTGTGTATATTAATCAGAAAAGGTCATGCATGGGCATGGGAGGACCCCCAGCAGGCTGCTTTTGAAGAAGCAAAGAGAACAATAGCACAGGCTCAAACACTAAGGGCATTGGACTTTGACTTACCCTGTGAATTGGATGTGGCCAGCACCAATATTGGCTTTGGGTGGGGTTTGTAGCAAAGGCAACATAGTAAATGAGCACCCCTTGGGTTTTGGTCACAATTATGGAAAGGGGCTGAATTGTGATATAGCCCTTTAGAAAAGCAACTATGTGCAGCATACACCACCTTTTGCAAGTGGAAGTTTTAACCCAAAACTGCCTCATCATTCTGAAGACTGTCACCTCTATCCAGGGATGGATCGCAGACACTGGGAACAATCCTCTCTCAGGCAGTAAGCTCTCCACCTTAACAAAGTGGAGAGCTTACTTGCTGCAGCATGGTGTGTTCAACACTAGCCCTTTGAGTACTGAAATGCATGAGATCCTAGGTCCAGTGTCTTACATGGAAGATTCTTCGGTCCAAAATTTAACATCCAAGGTGGCCATTAAAGTGCCTACTAAGGGGGGCCTGGCTAGATAGCTCAGTGGATAAGAGCGCCGGTATACCACATGGGAGGTCCGGGTTCGGTTCCCGGGGACCTCTCCAAGTGGGCAGACGGCCTTGAGAAAGGCAAGCCGCCGTGGGCGGGGCAAAGCCGCCGTGGGCAAGGCAAAAAGCTGCCACAGGCAGGGTGGAGCCCCCACGGGCATGGCAAAGTCACCTGTGAAATACGGAGCTGCCGCCTGTAAAGCGCAGAAGCCGGGCAGCCAGCAAAACACGGAGCACTGTTGCCCACAAAACATGGAGTGGAGCCACCCATGAAAATGGAATGGAGCCACCCACGAATGGAGCGAGCCGCCTCTGCGGAGGGCCGACTCGGCGCGTCGCCGCAAAAGACGGGGGGAGACAAGAAGCAGACATAGAAAAACACAGAAGAATGGACACACAGCAAGAGCAAGCAGAAAGGGGTGGCGGGATATGTAACCAAAAAAAAATAGTTGTTAAAAAAATAAATAAAGTGCCTACTAAGGAAGGCATAGGAACAGTCCCAGAGAATGCATGGTACTCGAACAGTTCAGCTAGTGGACAGCCTCCTGCATGGACAGCTATGGCTGTGCAGCCCAGCACTGACACTATTTGGTGGGAAATGGGCACCATTCAAAGCAGTCAATGGGCTGAGTTAAAAGCCATGTGGATGGTTATGTAGACTAGCCTGGGGACTCATTAACCATCTGTACCAATAGTTAGGCAGTCTAGAAGGGCTTCACCACCTGGATGGCAACTTGGAAACAAGAACAGTGGATTGTTTGGGGCCTCCCTCTGTGGGAGAAAGACCTATGGAAGGAAATCTGGGATGCCTGCCAGCACTGACAGGTAACTATCTAGCATGTCCCTGCCCACTCCCCTTTCAGGAACATTGAGCCAAATACCCTTGTGAAGATCTGGAGTCATACCACTGAGACCCAAGAAGTAGTGGAATGGCTCCACAAAAAAGTGGACATAATGTTTACCAGACCCTGTGGTGCTTAGCCCAGTAGTTCCAGCTGCCTGTCATTCGCCAGCAGCTCATGGACATCACCCACAAGTGTCCATTGTTCTCACTCTGGCATCTGTGGCAATTACCTCACCAGATGGGACATATTGGCCAAGCACAGACCTCAGTAATATGATGGCAAGTGGTTTACATCAGTCCCCTCCTGCTCTCAGAAGGGGCAAGATATGCTTTCACTGCCATAGATACCACTATGGGACTCTTGTTGGCCTTCCCAGTAGGAAAGGCCAACAAGCAGGCCACTATTCACTGCTTAGAAAAAGTAAGTGCCCTGTATTAGTCAGCCAAAGGGTGCCTTCACAATATACCAATAATTGGTTGGTTTTTATAAAGGGTATTTATTTGGGGTAGACACTTACAGTTACCAGGCCACAAAGCATAAATTCTTCCCTCACCAAAGTCATTGGCACATGTTGGAGCAAGACAGCTGCCAATGTTTGCCAGGGTTCAGGCTTCTTGGTTTCCTGGGGCTGCATTTCTGTCCGGGCTTAGTTCCTCTGTTTCCTCCACAAGGCCAGCTGTAGACTATCAGGTGAATGGCTAACTTTTCTACTCCTGGGGCGTCCTCTCCAACATCAGAACTGCTTCTCAATAACTGCTTCTCAAATCTGCTCCCTCTGTCTTTTACCTTGCCTTTTATACTTGAGACCACACCCACCGAGGGGCGGGGCTCAATGCCCTACTGACATGGCCCAGTCAATGCCCTAATCATAACCTAATCATTCCCAGATTAACAGATCAGTTTACAAGCATGATTCAATTTATATTTTTGGAATTCATAATTACATAAAACTGTCAAACCATTACATGCCCTATATGGGATGCCAACTCAAATTGACAGTGACCAAGGAACTCCATTTACTGGTCACCTCATGCAGTCTTGGGTGATGGACCAAGATATTGTTTGGACTTTCCATTTACCCTATAACCCCACTGGTGCAGGCTTTATAGAAAAAGATGAATGGCCTTCTAAAGGAAAAATAAAAGGTGACAATGGATCTTTACAACAATGGACTAAAAGGCTTTATCCCATCCTGATCTGTTTAAATTTAGCACCACAGGATGTGGCTCCTGCTCCAGTTGAAATGCTAACAGCAAGACCAATGCCGTCATTAAGAATAAATTAAAGGTCAAGCTGCCCTGCACCCCAAAGGGAAAGTAACAATAATCTGTTGTTGCCTATGCCTCAGACTATACAAACTGGGGAAAATGAGGTCCTTTTGGCCATGGCACTAGCTTATGCATCTGTGCTGGTTGGAAATCTTAAGCCCATGGAGAATAGGAGTCACTGAAAACATTGTTATAAGACCACAATTTATGCCAAAAATGCCAGCAAAAAATCTTTATTATTAATCTTTATTAATAATCCCACTAGAGTCCTATGTATGTTTGTGTGGACTTTCCTTATGCCTAAACTAGTTTTTGATGTCACCATAGAAAACTCAGAAAATTTTCATGTGTAGTATTGGAAGCCTCCTCATAAGACTCACCTGTCTGGTACTTTGTTACCTACTAATGGAAATGTTGCTTGTATACTATTGGACCAGCAAGATCTTCCTCTTATTGTTCCCCGTAAACATCTTTCTTTTTGCCCATAGCACCCTATTGAATACCTTTCTACAGTGGGCTTTGGCAATAACCCATGCCCATAATTGAACCCAATCTTGGATCCTTGGGTGCTACTGGCCTTCCTTGGACCATAACTCTTGCAAATTGGACAGCATGAAACACCTTGCTCGCATGGCAGAATACAACCCATTGACAAGTTAGGAACAAGACCTTCTCATTTAAGACTGAAATCCAGCTGCTGTCTTTCAATGAAATTGTAATTATATTTCTCCCTTGTAAGAGAACAGGTGAATAAGTCCAGGCTATTATTAGGATATGCTGTATGTGATGGTTTAGGGTGGATTACCTTGCCCCTATCTACATGGAATGACAAAAGGCAATCCATGATGTGGGGTGTGTACCCCCTGAGTTATGTACTTTTACTATCAAACTAGAAAATAATAGTCATTTTTCCAATGGCAGACCTCTTAACATTCATTTACTGGGGCTACTCATTCCCTAAAGGATGGCTATGGACTTATGGGCAAAACGGGTGACCTTATTTGCCCTATAACTGGACCGGACGATACATGTGGGGACAGCTATATATCCCCACCACCCTATATGACTCATTACCCCATACTCTTAGTAATTTGGAAATGGTCAAGGCTAGAGTAAAGTGCACCCCCTGGTGGTTCTCCCCATTGGCCATTTTTGTGTTAGGTGGTGCTGTAATTGTCACTGAAAAATTCAGAACTGCTTTAGCCAATTACAAGCCCTTGATGACTCCAAAGTAGCAATTTCCTTACTGAATGAATAAACCAACAAATTATGGAAGATAGTTTTACAAAATAGAATGGATTTAGATATTCTTACTGCTGTACAAGGTGGGACCTGTGACCTCATTAACGTTCAATGTTGTGTTATATTCCTGACAACTCCCATAACATTTCACAAGCTCTAAATCAGGGGTTCTTAACCTTTTTTGTTCCACAGACCCCTTTGCCAGTCAGGTGAAAACCACAGACCCCTTACTAAGTCCACACTATACTGTGTATTATTGAATAAATACATCATACCCGCACCAACATGCCCCCACAAGAGTAATGCTTTTTTCTGAATTTCATTTCAAGCTCACAGACCCCTTGGTAAGAACCCCTGCTCCAAATCATATGCAAGAGCACATACAGCACATTGGTAAATGAGCTATTGGCCTCCGGTCTGCCTGGTTTAATTCCCTTTCTTGGCCCTGGCGATGTATTTTTATAGGTCTGCTAGCTTTTAGTGGGGGACTCCTATTATTCTGTTGTCTTTTATACTGTTGCTGTGGAATGTAAATGCAATGCTTGCCCTATGGTCAATGTAGGCCACTATGTGGGAGTGGATTGTGGGACCCAGGGCCCGGGGCCCCCCCTTAATCCTCAGCATGCAGCTGCCTACATGACCCAGACATAAATTAAAGATTAATAACCCTCCCCAGAGGGGAAAGAATGTGATAATATCATAAGCCATAATCTCCTCAGAGTGGTAAATGTCCTTCCTGCACATGTAGTGATAACATCACCAGATCCCATACGCGCACATCATGAGACTCTAGCAGAAACTCTGTCCTCATACCCTATGGAATGTCTTCATTCTTAAGCCCTTATATTACCCTTCATTTTCCCACCTCTTTGCAGAGCACTTCTTCCATTCCCTGGAGTGCTGCCACCAGAGACTCTCTCCCCTTTGTAAGTACAAATAAAGCTTATGTCTGTCTCAGTGCCTGATGCATTCTTTGGACTCATGGCTGTCCTAGCTCGTGCCCTTCAGGTGTTGGGTTGAAACAGTGGTGGTGGTGGATATGATGGTTACAATGAAGGAGGAAGTTTTGGTGGTGGTCGCTATGATGGTGGTGGGAACTATAATGATTTTGGAAATTATCCTGGAAAACAGCAATGAAATTATGGACCCATGAAAGGGGGTAGTTTTGGTGGGAGAAGCTCGGGTAGTCCTTATGGTAGTGATTATGGATCTGATGGTAGAAGTGATGGAAATCATAGCACAAGTGTCTAAAAACTCAACAGAAAATGGCTACAGTTCTTAGCAGGAGAGAGAGAAAGGCGTTGTCAGGGAAGCTGCAGGTTACTTTGAGACAGTCATCCCAAATGCATTAGAGAAACTAGAAAAATCTGCCACAGAAAGAATGATGATCCATAGTCAGAAAGTTATGCGGCATAAACAGGAAACCCTTCTTGTTCAGGACTGTCATAGCCACAGTGAAGACGGAGACGCATTAGATTCCTCTAGGTTCTTGGCTATGATGCATAAAAAAATTTATGAGCACAGCAGTTTAGGCCAGTAAAAAGAATTTTTTGGGAAATAGAGGAAAAAACAGAGCTTGCTGAGAAATGGGAGAGAAAGATGGAAACACACGCCAAGATTTGGTGCAGGCCCCTCTAGGCAGAGAAAGCGGGCTCTGCCTCATGTGATTACTTTTTAAACTGTAAATTATTCCACCCTCTTGCTAATGATGAAGGGATGGGCCCTAGAGGGGGCCAATGGTGAAGTCTTTGTGGAATATCTGGGCCCAAGGGGAGATCCCGGAAAGAGAAACTGAGACCTCAAGGTTAAACTCAAGGTCCAAGAGAGGTCTTGCAGCCATGTGGTCTGCTGGCCTTGCTGTCTGTCAGCCATATTGTGGCTCATCTTCTCCTTGTTACCCTGTACTCAACTTCCCCCTCAGAGAGTTCATACCCTTATTCTTAAGCAGTGCTGAGGGGTGCTGATCATTCTTCCGTAGTTACTTCCTGCTGGTTAGGGCAGAAGTCCCTGCCTGATGGCATAAACTTCCCTGGCTGTTCTTTTGAGGTTGAGGGAAGATGGGTCCGACACTGTGGTTGGAACTGGCTGAAATCCCTGCTTGACTAAAATCTCATTTTGGAAGGCGTTGATTCTGGAAGAAATAAACTTAGGTAGAATTTTGAAGATATACAACCCCACTAAAAGGATAAAGAAGATGATGTTAACTGGGTCCAAAAAGGGGGGTCAGCTATGACATACTGGACTATGAGAGTGAGAAAGTCCAGGTGCCTTCAGAGGCTGCATGCCTCTGAAGTTGGTGCGCTTCATCTTGCAGGTTTCGAATGCTGTTTAGGATTTTTCCAGAGTGATTTATATAGAAACAACATTTTTCTTGAGAAACAGGTATGCCCTCTGCTCCCTGCACCCCCCATGCTGCTGTTAGCATGTTCAGGGCTCTGCAACTTTGCAGTACTACAGCAGCAAGAGAGTTTGTTTGCTGTTTTAGGACTTTCAAGGCACAGCTAGTTTCAAATTTTATGCTGCTAGTTAGAAGAGATAATGGGGTTTGGTATAAATTGCCAATCCCAGTTTTCTATAGTGGTGGTTATGCTTAAGACAGTTAGCTAAGAAGGGGATGAGAAGAGGAATTGCCCTTTTAGTTACTAAAAAGGGAGAAAATATAGGAAATGAAAAGACAAGATTTCTTAAGGGGTGCCTGGCTTGCCTTCCCCCTAGCAATAGGCATTTGGGCTAGAATTAGAGGGAACAGCTGGCTTTGACACATACACTACTTAGCTTTGTCTCTTGAAGAGGTGTTTCAGGCTGTCCAATGACTGGCACACATACATTCCCTTCAGGTGCTTTTGGTGAGCTGGCACTTCCTTGGGTAGCTGACTTCACTTGGGATAAGCACACCCAGCTGGCAATTCCTTTAATAGCTGCAGGAATGATCAGAACCACAGAATAAGGTCCCTTCCATTTTGGCTCTAGTGAGGCTTATTCTCCTGCCAGGTTATGATCAGAACCTGGTTGTCCATAGACCATCTTGAAGGGGCTAAGCTGAAGTGTGTCCTTGCCACCTCGTTTGCTGTTTCCCTTTCTGGTAGGAAATGCTTAGCCCTGGCATGATGGCATGTGGGTTTGCCAGTCTTCCCCAGGGAATGAGTGGGGCAGGTTTTGGAATAAGGGCTAAGAGGGAGACCTGGGTTAAACATGTCTTTCACCTGGTGTGGGTGAAGACTATGAAAGGTTGCCCCCAGGTTAATTTGGTGGCTTTTTTAAAATTAAAAGGGCTGTTGCCCCCACTGCTTTCAGGCAAAGTAGCTATTCCATTATCTTACAGGCATGTTTATTAACTACTTAGAAAATGAAGTTTACCAGGACTTTTAACATGTTCAATATCTCTCTGCATATAGTAATGATATCACCAAAATCATCAGGCAGATATCTAGAATAGGAGAGATATAGGTACAGTACTTAGTACTAATCAATGCACTACCCAATGCATAAGTTTCTCTTTGAGCTGCAGTTAGTAGATCTAAGCTCCAGGTTTACAATTCCATACATGTTATCCCTCCACGGGAGCAGGCCATAATGCCAATTGTGTTTAAGTTCTACTTACATCACTCTGGTAATCATTGCTCCATTTCGTATGTCCCTCACACA
>PVKH010035854.1:0-11683 GCA_004027955.1 Chaetophractus vellerosus
TCCAACTGGGAGAACTTTATAAATGCATTTCTCAGATAGCTGGGAGCACAGACAATATAATTGTCTTAAAGATATGTTGGCTTGGAACTAAATGAAAATAAGAACTTACTAAAATGATTTCTCTCTCCCTTTTAAAAGATGGCCAGCTTGGTAAAAAAAAAAAAAAATCTAATTACTGAAATCACTTGCTGAGGATTTAGGACAGTTTTGGGAACTGAACCTATCAAAAGTTACACGACAGCTAAAAACAATTTAACAGTTACTAGCATCTGGGTATCACTTTATAACTAACAATATCTACTTGAGGATATAAACCCTTGAACTAGCCACCCCAAATCACCAGATCAAAGCAGCTTCATGTAATGTCTCTATCTTTCCATTCCACTGGAATCACACACACACACACACACACACACACACACACACACACACACACAGAGCCCCCCTCTGGTCTGCTCAGCTGCCTGTGATCCTGGACAGATATTTAGATTTCTCTCACTTTGCTTATGGGAGACCCCATCTACCCAGACAAGAATCAGAAGAAAAGCTTTTAATTTCCCTGCTTCTCTACTTACAAACATAGAATCTTGGTTTGGGTTTTGGAAATAGTAACCCAACTCACCCCTCAAACATTGATGTTCATTTTATCACACTATTTTCAGTATAAAATTGGGGTGTGGGTGTGTGGGCGTACCCATGCAGGTATGTATCTATGGGAAAGATAATTTGTTCCAGGCCTTATGCTACTCTTAGCCATAATGCAGCTACAAAAACATAACATTCTCACTTTCAGGCTGCCCCATCTAACAGGACCATGTTTTCTAGATGTTTCTGTTCAGACATTCAGAATACTCAGGCTTAGTTTCTTGACCCCACCCAGCTAAATGCTGTTCTCCTTTATTACTAGGAGAGAAAACAGGAATGTCATCAAATCTTTTAAGATTTGTACATGCTAAATACATAGCCCACTCACCTCAATCTACAAAGAAGGAGACAAAGATTCTCTTTGGGGGACTCTTTATTACAGAAATATATTTAAACCAAGATATACATACACAGGAATGTCCCTCTATGCATCCAGGTATAGTAGGGAGCAGTCTAAAAAATACATAAGGGTCACAGGTTGGAACTGAATCTCATGGCATCTACTTTTCATTTTCGTTTGCTGTTTTATCTTGGTTAGCAAAGGACAGAAAGACTTCTTCCAGTGTCATCTGACTGATAGAATAGTCTTCTACATTGTATTGCTTTTTAGCTTTCTCCATAATACCAAACATCTTTAATAACAACAAAAACAAAAATGTGGTTACTATTGTAATCCTCCCTCTTCCCAACCCCGAACCCACATAAGCCTCAAGTCTACCTTCCCCCAACTCCCACCAAGTTTATGTTGGAGATCAAAAGACACTGAAGAGGGAGGTGAGAAAATAGAAGGAATAAATCATTGAGAAAGGAAACAGGAAGGAGGCAATTCTGTCTCCATTCTTTTGCAGGGCATGGAATAATCATGGAATTTAGGGACAGAAATCTCAAGCATTTGAACACCAATGCCTTTGAAAAGTAACCTAAAGGCAGTGCCAGGCTCCCATTCCATATATTTGGATCCCAAATATTTCCCATCATTCATGCTCTATTAACATGTAATGTTAGAAGGACATGGCTTCTACAATCACCTTTCCCCAGCTATTGTCCTTGCTGGATACGTAGTAGTCAACAAATCCTTTACTCTCCTGGCTTATGACACTACCTAAGAAAGGAAATATATGACAGGTAAATAAATTTAAAAAGTCAAACCATTGCCGCATCAATCTAATTACACATGATAGAATGATGAATAGATGTGGTTAACAAAAGGGGACATAATCCAAAGTCCACTGTCTTTGGGATACATGACATGGAAAATTCAACAGATTTTTTCCTGCTGAAATATTCTTATTATCTGGAGCTTTTTGCAATTGTTTAGGGTGAGTTATTCATTTTTCCATGCAGGAAAATTGTCAGCCCATATGCCCGAAGTAAAATACCTGAGCCTTCTAAAATGCCAATGTTACAGCAAGAGTTTATTACTAAACACAGTGCTGAAAATATGAATTTGAACTGGGAAGATTTTCCTCCCGGTTGTGTGTCAATGTATGCATGTGGAGTTTATTTGGTGGGAAGGAGAGCAGAACAAAACCTCCATGCCCCCATTCCCAAAATTATATAATCTCCACTGCATATGAAAGAGGAAGTTATACATATAAATCACCATCTTGGAGATGATCCAAGATGGCATCAGAGTAGCTCAGGCAGAGCACAGCTTTCTTGCAAAATAGGGAAGAAGGCATAGAAGTAGTCTGAGGGCATCAATTTGGGGAGCCCTGTAGGCCAGAAAATGCTTCATGCATCATCCAGGAGAGACTGGGGATGCAGAGATGGAGAGACCAAAGGGAAAATCTTGAGCTAATACCCCTATGGCTGGGAACACCACCCATTCCCCACTCCCGAGGTGAACAGCCTCCATAAAACCTTCAGCTGAGTGGCCAACAGAGAGGGGAAAGGACAGATTCCTCCCAGGGAAGGGGGAGGGTATGGCAGAGGTCTGACTGTGGTTTTCCTTCTGCAAATGTAGCTACCATAACTCACTAGCTCAGAAGAGGTAGTGGAAATTGAAGGATTCATTTTCATGGAAGGCCCTGCCAAGGAATACCATCTGCTGGCTAGCAGGGAAAGTGAAGGAAGACAGACTGGTCTCTCCTGATTCTTTCCCAGGCATGGTAGACCTGGTCAGGCCCCATTAGCAGCTCCTTGTCATAGTATTGACCACTTAAAGAGGGCAATATTAAAGCTTTAGAAAAACATTAAACTAAAAATCAAAGAAGAGCTGTGAGATAAAACCACTAAGCAAGAGAGGGGGCAAGATGGTGGCTGAGTAAGGCATTCCAAGACTCAGCTTGTCCTACATGGCAGTTAGTAATCTAAACAGAGGTATCTTAAGCACCTGTTTGGGGGACCCAGGAGACAAGAAGAGCATCCTGCAACATCCTTGAAAGAATGGAAGTTGGAGACTGCTCTTCTGCAGTGAAGTTGCATGACTAGAGCACCCCATGCCACAGATGTTGGTGCCCAACCTTCACTGGTGGTGCAAGCCACCTCACGAGTTATTCTGTGGCTGAGTTGGAAACTCCATTTCCCAAAAACAGGGAGAAAGAGATGGCTGGGCACTGACTTCAGCTACTGATTAGTAAATTCAGCTGGATAAAATATATCCTAAGAACAGCTAAAGTTTGAACCTGTCCAAGTTGGAGAGGCCAGTAGCCGCCATTTTAACTCTGCCCCTGGCATGAGGGGAAGCGGGGTTGATTAAAAATCACAGTGACGGTAGAGACTGGTTTCTTTCCAACCATACTGGAATGCAGCCCTATCTTAGGCTCCAGCCCCACCTCGAGCAGGGAAGAAGCTGGGGGGACCTGTTCCAGCCTCTCTAGGAACTGCAGGTGCTTTCAGCCCACAGACTGAATACTCGGACACCTGTAGCTCCATCCCCACCTCCTCCCAATAGGATAGGATGGGAGCTGTGTTTCCTTAGGCTTTCTGGCTGACATAAACTAGTTTGTTGAGCACCTTCAATTCCAATTCTTACAAAAAATTAAACAGGAAGGAGCGCTACTAAATTCATTCTATGATGCTAACATCACTCTAATACCAAAGCCAAATAAAGATATTATGAGAAAAGAAAATTACAGACCAATTTACTTAATGGATATGGATGCAAAAATCCTCAACAAAATTCTTGCTAAAATTTCTAGCTAAAGCAATTAGCAACAACAACAACAACAAAAAATAGAGGCACCCAAATAGGAAAGGAAGAAATTAAACTTTCATTTTTTGCTGATGATATGATCCTATACTTAGAAAATCCTGAAAAATCCACACAAACAAGCAATTAGAACTTAAAGACAATTTTAGCATTGTGGCGGGATACAAGATTAATACACAAAAATCAATAGCATTTCTATACACTAATAATGAGAAATCTGAAAAGTGAGTTTAAAAAAATCCATTTACAATAGTGACTAAAAGAATCAAATATTTAGGAGTAAATTTAACCAAGGATATAAAGGACCTATATTAAGAAAATTATAAAACATTGCTAAATGTAACGAATGATGATCCAAATATAGATATATGGAAGGATATTCCATGTTCATGAGTTGCAAGACTAAATATCATTAAGATATCAATTCCACCCAAACGGATTTACAGATTTAATGCAATCTCAATAAAAATCCCAATATTTTTCTTTGTAGAATTGGAAAAGCCAATTATCAAATTTATTTAGAATGGTAAGGGCCCATAAAAAGCCAAAAATATCTTTAAAAAGAACAACAAAGTTGGAGGACTCTCACTTCCAGACTTTAAAGCATATTATCTAGCTACAGTGGTTTTAAAAAAATAGGCACGGTACTGGCATAAAGATAGATTGATGAATGGAATTGAATCAAGAGTTTGGAAATAGACCCTCACATCTATGGTCCAGTGATTATCGACAAGGCTGTCAAACACACTTAGCTGTGTTAGAATAGCCTTGTCTCACACCTTACACAAAAATGAATTAAAAATGGATCAAGGACCTAAATATAAAAACTAGAACCATAAAAGTCTTGAAGAAAAGATAGGGAAACATCTTCAAGATCTTGTGCTTGTTTGTGGTTTCTCAGACCTTACACCCAAAGCCTGAGCAACAAAAGGAAAAATAGATGAATGCGACTGCCTCAAATTTAAATACTTTTGTTCTTCAAAAGGAAGTAAAAAGGCAGCCTACTTAATGGGAAAAAATATTCAGAAACTATACATCTGATAAGGGATTGATCACTATGGTATATAAAGAAATCACACAACTTAACGACAAAATGACATGCAACCCCATTTAAAAATGGGCAAAAGATTTGAACAGACATTTTTCTGAAGTGGAAATACAAATGGCCAAAAGACACATGGAAAGATGTTCAACGTAATTAGCTATTAGGGAAATGCAGATCAAAACTACAATGAGATATCATCTCACACCATACAGAAGGGCTATTATTAAAAGAACGGAAAACTTCAAGTGCTGGAGAGGATGTGGATTAATAGGCACAATCCTTTACTGTTGGTGGGACTGTAAAATGGTGCAACCTCTGTGGAAGACGATCTGGCAGTTCCTCAGGAAACTAAATATAGAACTCCCACTATTATTATATTCAGAAGAACTGAAAGCAAGGACACAAACAGATATTTGCACACCAAAGTTCATAACAGAATTATTCATTATTGCTAAAAGATGGAAACAACCAATGAATGGATAAACAAGATGTGGTATATTCTTATGATGGTACATTACTCAGCTGTAAGAAGAAATCAATTGGGGAAACACATGATGACATGGAGGAAACTTGAGGATATTATGTTGAGTGAAATAAGCCAGACACAAAAGGATGCATATTATATGTTCTCATTTATATGAACTAAATACAATGAGTAGACTTACGGAGTTGGGCTATGACATATAGGTTGGTGGGAGATGGCAATGTGAGATGAGAAGGGGGAGAAGATGCTGGATGTATGTAGAATGATTAATAAGGTAAAATGTAAATATGTGGTAATGGTTGGACATGATGATAACACATTATAATGAATGTGATTGTGGCTGAAACAAGTATTCCAGGAAGATTAATGTTAGTTGGAGGACAGGTGGAGGATATATATTGGGAATGTATAACAGTGATTTTGGAAGTAGATGAGGGTTGTGGTTATTAATATAAATACAAGAATGTTCTATGACAGGGTGTTAAGAATGTGGTGATACATGGAAAAATATAACTAATATAATATATGGACTATAGTTAACAACATTGCACTGTTTTTGTAGCAAAGGTGGTATTATATTAATTCTAAAGGTAAAAAAAGAATATGGGGTTTGGTTTTGTGAGATATGAATATGATCAAGCATTTTTTCATTAATTAGGAGATCTTGACTATGTCATTTAACCAATCTGTGTTCATCTGTGTATCTTTCTGAACACTAGAGGAACAACTGAGTTAGCAGTTGTAATTAGATGAGATAAAAGTGCATGAAAAAGAACTATTTAGAAAAAAACATTTCTATAACTTGTCGAGCTGCCTTTTGTATTCTTTTATTTCTGTGAATTTGAAATAAAGTTGTTAATTTTTAAAAAAACCACCATCTTGTTTATTTTACAGGTGAATAAGAATTTACTGATTGAATGAGAGGTTAAAAAGGTGGTAGCCATTCCTAATTAAGAACAAAAAGAGATAGGTGCTTACAGGGAGAAAAAGAACTGGAGTATTTGCATACACAAGGCAGACACCACTGGATACCCTATAAACTGGAAAGATTTTGTTTAAAAAGTTGGCTACAGGCCAAGTATGAGCTAGTATGAGAGTGTAAAGACCACTCTTTCATTTTTAAATTCTCTGATTTGACTTGTTTTAGCAGTGTTTTTTTAATAGAGAGCAGAAAGTTGGATTTTGCTTGTTAGCCAATCTGTAAACTTTTTTTTTTTCCATTTAATGGGGAAGTTAAGCTTTTTCTCATTTATTGATAGTAACAATATGTTCAGTAACAATTCTCCCACATAATTATATATAAATGAAAATGCATATTTTTAACCAGGGGTCCATGAGCTTGAATTGAAATTCAAAAAAACAGTATTCTTTTGGGGAGGTGTTGGTGTGGGCGTGGTATATTTATTAAATAATACACAACATAGTATGTGTTTCTGAACTAATTATTGCATTACAAACTATTTTTGTTTTAATTTTACCAGAAGTGTTTCTCAGAGATATATATATTTTTTATACTGAAAAAAATTGGAATTAACTTTTTTGTGCTTTCTAAAAGCACATTATTTTATTTGTGCTTATCTTATTTGTGGATTTAAAAAAAAAAAGAATACATGGCCACTTGAATTTCTTTGAGATTATGGAGAATCATGTGCCCTAAATAGTCTCTGATTCCTGTGGTAAGTCCTCTTGAACTATATATTCCAACTGCCCATTGCTTATAATATTTCTTTCTTATAAAAATTAATGTTTATGTGTAGATCCTATGTCAGTTCATTTTTTATTCTGTCATAGTTGAGTAGTTACTTTATTTGAGACTAACTTAAGGGATTACTGGGCAACCACCACCAAAGAGGAATGTTATCTCAAACACAATTCCCCATTAGGTGGAGATGGCACCACCCCTGAGTATAGGTCTCTATAGCAAAACTATCCTTGAATGAAGAAAAAGAAGTTTAGTGATTCTTGTTTGAATTTCAAAACCATATCCTGGCTGAGACAGCAAAAGATCAGAGTTATATGCTTACTGCAAGGGGAAAAAAATTAAAATTCTGCCTGGAAAATATGTGCAAACAATTGAGAATCATGCTCATAAACAAAAGTCACTTTTTCACATTTCAATGGACAGCATGCAAATCCACAACTGCCTAACTAGCTGATACGAAAGCTTGATGGGAACCTTTGTTTGTTTGTTTGTTTTGTGAAAACTTCTTAACATAACCAGGCACAAGAAGTTTATAGGAACAAGCAACCCCAAAGCAACTCAGTAAGGAAGGTCAATAAATATCAATAACTCACAGGAAATAGTTATAGGAGACATATAACATAAGGATGGTGAGAAAAATAAATATGATTTAGCACATCTCTAGCAAAGTTAACCAGATCTAATGTACCTGAGAAGTTCTTTTCAATAAAATATTTTAAATTCTTTAAATTATTCTCATTTGTATCATGTTTCATCTTGATCTTCAGGATGTAAACACTGCCAAACTTGTTCTTGAGGTGTTGGGGGCTGCCCAAGCACATGACCTTGCCCTTCACCATGATGACCAGCCTGGTACAAAGGGCATCACATTCCTCCATACTAGGGAGACAAAATACCAGAGTGATTTAAGGCTATAAGATTTCTCCTTTGGAGGGCATCCTGTAGTTAAACAGCCAGGACTTTGTGACTCTCTTTGCATGAGAAATTGCATGTGCTATTGTCAAGCATATAGTTGGGAAGTGGAGATTTTTCAAACTCAAAATAGTAAAACACCAGATCCTCAAAAGGAACATCTCATAAACTTCCTCTTCTCTCCCCATTTTCGATTATTTTGTGTACTGAGGATTCTTGGCTGTTCATTCATTATACTAATGAGGAGCTCACATACTCGGGCAGGATCACTGTCCAATATTCCTGGCCCCAAATAATTCCCTCTTATAGCCACTACAACTCCTCCCAACACTCAAGCAAGCCCCCCAAAGAGCCACACCTGTGGGAGGTAATGATGATGACTTTGCCACTTTCTCGTGTTCTTGCTATCACACTCCAGAGCAGGCGCCGGGCTACTGGGTCCATGCCAGTTGATGGCTCATCCAAGAAGACAACTGAGGGTTTTCCGATTAGAGCAACTGCAGTACTCAGCCTACGTTTGACTCCGCCACTTCATGGTCAAGGAAGAAGTGAGAAAGTGGAAAAAGAAAAGAAGGCTACACATTAAAGTAATGTGATACATAAAATATGTATTTAATACATAGTTATTTACAGGAAACAATCTGAAAAGACTTCCAAAATGCTGAATAACAGGAATTAGCAGAGGCATTAAAAATGCTGATTATGTGTAACTCAGCACCAGAGGTATAAATCAATTCATTTTCATTTGAAATGTGAAAAAGTGACTTTTGTTTATGATTTTTTTCATTTTAAAAACATTTTATTGAAGTATATCATTCATTCATGAACATACATAAACATTAAGTGTATAGTAAAAGTTGTGAACCTGTAAAACAAACATGCATAACATCATAACAGGGCTCCCATACATCACCCACTCCACAACAAATACTTTGCATTATTGTGAAACATTTGTGACAAGTTTATGATTTTTTTTAATCAAATAAATTTTATAATGTTATTCTTTAGTTCCATGAGATTCCCAGATACATAAACTACATGATGGCCAGGCCAATACAAAAAAATTGCATGTTCCCCATTACTTGAGAGACAAAGAACCATAGGGAGACAGCAAGAGAGATGCTTTCCTTTGGAATTCAATGCCTATAATTCACACAACATCAGGATTGTCAGGTTCATCTCTGAAAAGGGAAGATGTGATACTACCCAGGTCTGCTTTATTACTGGCATCTAAATCCTGGCCAGGGCATTATGTTATTTTACAGTCATTGCCTCTGTTTATTAGTGGCGCTCAGTTTAAGCTATGGTCATTCATTCCAAAAAGAACAAACAAAGGGTGGATCCTCAACATTAGCATCAGTAAGAATGCCAGGAAAGATATCACACCTGTAAGTGTAGACAGGTTTATCAGCTTTGTCTTCCAGCTTCAGTGAGCTCAACAAGTTCTTCACAGCTGAGGAAATCTTGGCCTCAGGGATTCCCCACAACCTGGCATACATCACCATTATTTCCCGAGCAGTCATGTGCTCCAGCAAGGCATCAAACTGTGGGCAATAGCCAATTTTGGACCTTACCTAAAATAAGACAATAGCAATGGACACAAATCAACTCTCCCATTGTGTGTACAGTAAATATGGATGAACTAGAAAACCTGAAGTTCTCTAGCCCATGCCTCTAAGCTTTGATCCCCACAGAGTTCCTAAAAATATTTACGTCTCTTCCAGTGGTTACAAAATCACTGCATCTGAAGGCTCCTGTTGTGTGTTGTACGTGTAAAGGTGCATACAGTATATACCCAAGATAGATTTTTCTAAGATTAATTTCCTCATCATAGAGCCACAGCCAATTGTATTAGTCAGCCAAAGGGGTGCTGATGCAAAGTATCAGAAATCTGTTGGCTTTTATAAAGGGTATTTATTTAGGATAAAAGCTTATAGTTACAAGGCCCTAGAGTCCAACTCAAGGCTGCTTTCTTACCAAAGTCTGTTGCCACGTGTTGAAGCAACATGGCAGGCCATCTTTGTCTGGTCTCTCCTTCCTTCTTCCTCTTAAGGCTCTGTTGGCCCAGCTTCTTCCAATCTCAGCTTCAGGCTGGCATAGGGCTCATCTCTTCCCAGGGCTTTAGCTGTTTGAGCCTTCTCCTTTCTGTCACACGGCAGGACCGAAATGACTAAGTTCTTTCCTCTTCTATGTCTTCTTCTGTGTGTCTTCTTGAGTGAGTGTCCATTTATATCAGCCCACCAAGGGGATGGGGACTCAACCCTGAGTCACACCCTACTGACATGGTTGAATCAAAGCCCTAATCTTAACAAGTAATTTAATCAAGACATGTCAGCTGAATCTAATGCATGCAAAGGGTATCACACCCACAGGAACAGGGAAGTTCCAAATAAGTTAAAGAAATGATTAAGAAGTCAATTCATAAGACTACAAAAAGAACACAGCCTTCATTCGCTTGAATGTCAGGCTAAGTTTTGTGAACCAATCATCTTGTGTAAAACAATGAAAATTACATATAAAATGTTTTAATATCTCTTTAAATCACTGAAGGATTGGGACCACAATGTAACTGTTTTAGATTCCTAGGCTGCTGAAAGCAGATACCATGAAATAGTTTGGCTTAAACAATGGTAATTTATTAGCTTATACTTTTGAGGCCATTACAATATCCAAATCAAGGCATCATCAAGGTGATGCTTTCTTCCCAAAGACTGGCTGCTGGTGATCCTTGGCTCCTCTGTCACATGGCAAGGCACATGGCAAGGCACATGGCAGCAGCTCCTGGTTGCTTCTTTCTTTTCTGGGTTCCATTTCAGCTTCTTGCTTCCTGTGGCTTTTATTTCTCTCTCTCTGTATTCATTCTGTTTATATAAGACTCCAGTAACAGGTTAAGACCAATCCTGAATGATGTGGGTCATACCCTAACTGAAGTAGCCTCTCAAAAGGTCCTAATTACAGTGGGTTTACACCCACAGTAAAGGATTAGTTTTAAGGACATGTTTTTCTGAGGTACATATAGATTCAGATCCACTATACTCCACCCCAAAAGGCATGCTCTTTCTATATGCAAAATACATTCATTCCATCACAAAATCCCAAAAGTGTTAAGTCCTTTTAGGAACAATGCTTAGTACAAAGTTTCGTGAAATCAGTTATAGGTGTGATCTGTCCTAGGGGCACATTTCTCCTCTGTCTGTGGACCCATGAATCCTAGAGGAAAAGTTATTTGCTTCCAATATACAATGGAAGGACAAGCATAGGATTAACATTTCCATTCTAATAGGGAGAAATTGGAAGAAAAACAGGAGTCTTGTGTCCCTAACAATTCTGAAACCCTGCAGGGCATACTCCATTTGATTTCAAGATCTGACAGTTATCTGTGGAATGGTGGTTTATTCTCCAGGTCTGATGGAGTAGAAATTCCAACCCTTCCCAATATTTGTGTAGCAGCCATGCTCTCCTCCAAACACTGGATTGAAGGCTCCACCCGCTTCAAGCATTTGGTTGTGAGCCCAGCTCTCCTGGAATGCTGGGGTACAGGTTCCATCCTTATCAAGCATTGGGGTGGCAGCCAGACTCTCTGCAATCCCCAAGGAATAGGCTCCACTCTCTGAGAAAACTGAGGTGTTGTTTAGACTCTCCACAATCCCTGGGACACAGGCTCCAACCTCTGAGGACACTAGGGTGGCAGCACTCTTCCTGAGCAATGGGGTAATAGGCCTGCCATCTCCAAGAGCCAAG
>PVKH010035855.1:0-11679 GCA_004027955.1 Chaetophractus vellerosus
TTTTTTAGTTTATTCCCTGTTAAGTTATACTGTCCCAAAGACCCAAAAAGGGTCAATCCAGAAAGGCGGATCACTCTAGAAAAGTCTGTTTTTTGTTTAGGTGGTCCAGTCAACAGAAACTGGAATGAGTGAGTACAATAATTTCCAGCCACTTTTACCATGGACTGACTCTCTCTCTCTCTCTTCCTCTTTTTTCTTTCTGGAGACCTTTTATATGCAACACTCCTTAGTGGCTTCTGTTCTGTCCTGGGTCTCTGTGGACTTAGGTCCCTGTGCTTGGATATGTGCAGGGTTCTAACTGTGGACTCTATAGTCTGTGTTCCTTTTGGGAGTGGGAGGGATCCATACCACTGTCTCTGAGCACCTCCCAAGCTGCAAAGGACTGAGTAAGGTTGAAGGAGTAGACTGGTAGATCCAGGGCAGAAGTTTCCTCCTGATATTTTCCCCTTTCTTTGATTCAGAATTTGTGGAGTCCTTCTCCAGTCTCTACTGTCCTCCTGAGTTCTAAGCAAGTGGTATTTATCCGTTTATTTATTGAATCTCTGGGGAAGTTTTTTCAGGGATGCCTTATGACACCAGGTTAATCACTCCTTAGTACTCTTTCTTGACAAGAGAAAGGTAAGGGGCCTTGAATAGCTACTTCTTTAGGAGTCATGGAAGAATAGAAAGTACTAGACCTTGCTGCATTAAGGTATGTGACAGTGTGAGGTTTTGTGAATCTCAGAAAAGATCATGTTCTTTGAACTTTTCCATTCCTGTGTATGTGGGGCCCTTTGATTACATTAGATCCCATTGAAGGACCTTGATTAGATCACTTTTGATTAGATTGGCCCAGGGTGTTGTGCTGAAAATAAAATAAACAGACTTTTTAAAAAAAGGGGTGCAAAGCAAGTTTATTGTGCATTAATGCAGGAACAGCACTAAAAGAGGTTTCGATTCGAAGGAGTGAGCAAGGGGAGCAGCTTATATGGCTGCTTGAAACAAAGGGAAGATGTGGGGGAATGGGGAAGGATAATAGGGACATGAATTTGGTTAGTATGTGCACTGTGTGAGCTGTGTGGACTACAGGGGTTGTGGACTGTTTGGGCAGGGTGTCTTTGAGGCCCAGTTTGTTAATTAGCGAGCAGAATGTTGGTGTAAGATTGTGGCCATGTTGTGAAGATTAGCAGACTTTGCTGGTGTCAGCTTGATTTCTTTGTTACAGTTCTTCTTCTTCTTCTTCTGTTAGCACCGCAAAGAATCACTGGTATGTCAGCCTGCTTCAGTTAACCTCTGTTTTTTCTTTATAATCCCCTGGATAAAATGGAAGCTCAAGCAAATCAAGATTGTTAATAAAATCACTTATCATTCCAATTTCACAAGGGCCTTTGATTGGACTTTGTCAATGAGGCTTGACCCAGGTTCAGTCTCTACCCTCTTGCTGGAGTCTTATATAAACTTAGAACTAAAAGCAGAAACACACAGAGAAAGACAGCCGTGCCATTTTGACCCTGCCATGTGAGTGAGAGGACTGCGTGATGACAGAAAAACCCTGAGAGGCTGAGAGAGAGAGACCAGAGGCTGGAATCAGCAGAGAAGATGAAATAACAAGGCATCCCAAGAGGCTTGGCCCATGGAGCAGCTCAAAGTTGAAACAGAAGGTAAGCCTGGAGGAGGAACAGAGAGACTGGCAGACCCACCATTTTGCCTTGCCATGTGGCAGGAGACCAAGATCCAGCAGTCAACCTTTGGTAAGATAGCATCTCTGATAATGCCTTGATTTGGACATTTTCACAGCTTCAGAACTGTAAGCTTCACTTCTTACCTTCACATATATCAATGACTACTTTGAAAGAAAAACAGGGAGAAGTTGACACATTGAGGCAAAGCACCTCAAAATATGCCATATTTTTCTTTTGCTGTGAAATAGTGCTCTATTGACACAGACCTAGAGAGTTGTGGAGATTGATTGCAATAAGCATGGAGTCTTCAAAATAATATTAATTATTCTGGATTCAAAGTACTGAGAATATTTGGAGAGTCTGGTAGAAATGTTCGGAGCCATTTTGTGTGTCAAAGGACTTTTGTTCTACACCTGAGACATGCTTAAAACAATTCCCAACAATGTGCGATGTTCTTAGTGCAAAATGATTGTCACACTGTGTGTGAGGAGCTTGGATGGTGGGAATCAACTTTGCAAGATTCAGTCCTCAGGGAGCCCTTGAAATGACTGCTATCATGGAACCCAGGAAAAGGGAAATATGTGCATTTACCCACCCTCAAACCCTGACTATTCTGTGTAGCACAATGAGGCAAGATGAGAGTGTTTTCTGCATTTTCTTCGCTGTCTCATGCCAACCTCTAATGTACTTAATGCTACTTTATATATCTGGTCAGCCCCTGTAATCCACTTAGGATAGAATTTTGAAATGCTGTTGTTACAGAAGCCCTGCCTCAAGCACCAGCAGTGACAGATGAGTACTCCACGGATAATAAAAGCAGGAAGGCTAAGGAGACTATCTTTGCAGCTTTCTTAATGAGCAGTCACCACACCAGTTGCAGGAAATATTGTGATGACCTTAGATCCACAAAGACACGTTCTCCTGTGTGGGTAAAACTACCTGAGACAAATGAACTGTTTCTTCAGTAGAGACTTCTGCCCACATTTCTCCTCCTTTATTTTGTGTAAAATCACAGTGATGGAATTAGAAAGGTAGCCTCTGTGCTTTAATTTCCCAAACTTCAGGATGCTTTACAATCAGCGAGAGCCTTTTACAGTAATAATGTGGTTGAATACCTTTTCAGCATTTTTATATCTTCCCTTCCTTGTATTAATAGCTAATGGATCAATGCTTCTAACAAGCCCAATCTCTCTGGGTTCAGCTTCCTAAAGGAATTGAGTCATAGGACTTCCTTTCACCCTTCCAGAGAGCTAGGAATCTCTCTCCTATTTTGTAACTCACCATTCCTAACTCCCTTTGGTCCATACAAGGCCAGGAGGAATCCCACCAAGTCACTGAATCCTTCCTTCACCTCAAATGTCAGTCACATCCAAAGACAAAAGTCCTTGATGCTACTGGGAAGTGTATGCTTGACTAAAAAGAGAAGGGAAGAAAGGTGAAGGGAAATAGTTCTCAATATTTTATCTCTCTACGTATCCCTCAAAAGTTTTCATAACTTCTTAGCCAAGAAATCTGATAGACTTATTTAGATTTTCTTTGCTCTTTCCTTTACCTTGACAATCCCTTAACTTAAATATCTATAAACTTAAAGCCGAGAGGTTGGAGGAAATAAATCTCCAGTCAAATCATGTTATCTCCTTGCATTTAATGTGGACTTCCCTGGTCTTCCTGCTTCTGCCCTTGATCTCTTCCCCTCATTTTAACAGAGCAGCCAGAGTGAGTCTGTTAAATTTTAAGCCAGATCACATGATTCCTCCACTTAAGACTTCCATGGCTTCCTTCTTCAGGGTAAAACCAAAGTCCCTAGAAAAGCTAAGGACCTATGTGATCAGGTCCCCACTTACCTTGGTCCTCAGCTTCCATAGAAATCTCCCACTCTGCTCTAGCTACCTGGTCCCCTTCCTGTTCTTAAAATGTCCTTTAGGATTTCCCATTGATGATCCCTCTGTTTGGAAAGCATTTACTTCAGAGATGTACATGGTTCACACCCTCTTCTTTCAGTATTTACTCAAATGTCACCGATTCATTGAGGCCTTCCTTAACTATTCCATCTAAAATTACCATATCTCACCCCACTCTCCAACTTGGACCCTCCCTCTCCCCCTTCTCAGCTTCATTCTTTTCCTTAGTACTTACCTATAACATTATATGTATTTTTATTTATTTATATATTTTGTTGTCTCTCTCTCCCAACCAGAATGGAAGCTCTATGAGGGTGGAGATTTTGTCTATGTATTTTACTCCTGTGTCTCCAGTGCCTAGAACAGACCCTGACACACGGAGGTGCTTATTCAATGTGTTGAATGAGTGAATGAGGCACACCAACACGCCATTGAGTGGCCAGTCAAGCAGTGAGATGGGAATGAATGAATGACTTTCTCAATTGTGCTCTGCCCTGGCAAACACTATGTAGGCAGTATTTTTTAAAGTTGGCCTTGATATTTTATAAATAGAATTGATTTATCACTAATAGAATTAAAAGTAGCCCATGGGCAGTATAATGGACCCCAGAGTGAGCAAGAGAATCAAAGCATCTTGATAGCCTTCACCAAGCAGGAGTTAATGCCAAAGTAGCTCATCAAATCATAGGAAATGAAAATGTGAGAATTCAGCATTACATTCTTTCTGTTAAAATACAGTGCCATTTAGAAGTTGCCTTTCTGAACTAGTTTAGATATTTCCATTTGGTATATAATGAGGGCCTGCCTTTCAGATGAAGCTTGATTTTGATCCTGGATTATTTCATTCCCATCTCATTTGGCTCTGGTGAAAATACTGGATTCATGCCAGGCCTCATTCATCATTACTGAACATCGCATAATGCTTTTCATTCTCTCCTTCCAACTTTATAGAATATGTAAGCAATACAATTTTTTTTTGGTTGATTGGTTGGTTTTGGTAGCTTAGCTCACAAAATGGTCAAGCCAGCAAGGTGCAACCTTGTTCTCTTCTTAAGTGTTTAGCAGAGAATTGATTTGTGCATGCTTATGAACCAACAACCTGAGATTGAAGAAAGAACCATATACCTGTGTTCTCATCCCAGAAAATCCTCCATGAACCTTCAGAGTCAGTACCTGCCCACACCCATACCCCCAAGAAGCAACACTTTTCTCATTTCTATCAATATAGATTAGTTTTGCCTATTTTTGAATTTCATTAAATTCATGTAGCGTTTGGCTTTTGTTCCGGAAAAAGATGTTGAGAATCATATATGTTATTGCATATGTATGTAGTTTGTTTCTTCTTACTGTTGGGTAATATTCAGTTGTGTGAATGAATGGATGTAACCATAATTTATTTATCTATTCTCTTGTTGGGTCATCCCGCATCCCAGTTTTTTTGATTTTATGAATAAAACTGCTACCAACACTCATGTACAACTCTTTTTATGTATAGATATATCTTTTTTTCATTTATTTTGGGTAAATACCTAGAAGTGGAATTGCTGGTTCTCAGGGTGTATGTATGCTTCATATTAAAAGAAACTTTCAGATAGTCTTCTATGTTTTTTCTTAGAAGATTTATAGTGTTAGTTTTTACATTTTGGTCTATGAGCCACCCCAAATCAATTTTTCTATAGTGAAGTATGAGGCAATGTTCATTTTTCTCCCACGTGGATATCCAGTGGTTCCAAGATCATTTACTGAAAAGACTTTCTTCTCTTCCTTGAATAACTTTGATGCCTTGGTAAAAAAGTCAATTGACCATATAAATGTGCATCTATTTCTGCATGCAATTTTATTCCATTGATCTATATGGCTATCTTTACACCAATATCTTGATTACTGTAGCTATATAATAAGCCTTGAAACATACATTTATGTATTTATTTCCATATGTATGAAATAATGTATATATTCCAACTTTATTCTTCTCTTTCAAAATTGTTTTTGGTATTTTCAGGTCCTTTATATAACCATATAAATTATATCAGTTTGTCATTTTCTACAATGATGCCTGCTGGGATTTTGATTAGAATTGGATAGAATCTATAGATCTATTTGGGGAGAATTGATATTTAACCTTACTGAGACTTTGAAATCATGAACAGTGTGTATCTCTTCATTACTTAGGTCTTCTTTAGTTTTTCTCAATAATGTTTTATAGCTTTCAGTGTAGAGGTCTTGCAATATTTTATTAAAGTTATCTTTATTTTATGCTTTAGATGCAATTATAGAGTTTTAAAAATTCTATTTCCTAAGGTTTGCTGCTAGTATATAGAAATACATTTGATTTTTTAAAATAATGACCTTGTATCCTACGACCTTGTTAAATTCAATTATTAGATCTGGCAGATTTTCGTGCTTTTTCCTTCTGCATATTTCTTGGGGTTTTGAGTATAGGTCATATCACCTGTGAATAAATTCTTCTTTTATTGCTCAGGCTAAGACTCCCATTTACAATGTTGAATAGATGTGATGAAAAAGGACATTTCCTTGTTGCCAGTAAGGACAAGGAAGAGTTCAGTTTGATGCCAGTTTTGTAGATGACTTTTATTAGGTTGACAATCATCCTCCTATTCCTAGTTTACTGAAAATTGGTAAACAAATCATTTTATGAAATGCCACTTCTGCCTATTGAGGTAATCACATGGCTTTACTCCTTTATTATGTTAATGCAATTGATTTTCAAGTGTTGAACCAACTTTGTAGTCCTTGGATTAGCACCACTTAATCATCATCTTTGTATATTCTTGGATTTGATTTGCTAATATTTTGCTGAGGATTTTTTAAAAAGATTTATTTTTTATTTATTACATATCCCCCTCCCCCCACTTTCTGCTTGCTCTTGCTGTGTGTCCATTCTTCTGTGTTTTTTCTATGTCTGCTTCTTGTCTCCCCCCGTCTTTGCGGGGACGTGCTGAGTCGGCCCTCCGCGGAGGCAGCTCGCTCAGTTCGTGGGTGGCTCCATTCTGTTTTCACAGGCGGCTCCGCTCCATGTTTTGCGGGCAGCAGTCCTCCATGTTTTGCAGGCTGCCCGGCTTCCACGTTTCGCAGGTGGCAGCTACGTGTGTTTCATGGGTGACTTTGCCATGCCCGTGGGGGCTCCGCCCTCCCCGTGGCAGCTTTTAGCCCTGCCCATGGCAGCTTTGCCCTGCCCATGGCGGCTTACCTTTCTCAAGGCCGTCTGCCTGCTAGGAGATGTCCCCGGGAACCGAACCCGGGGCCTCCCATGTAGTACACCGGCGCTCTTATCCACTGAGCTATCTAGCCGGCCCCTTGCTGAGGATTTTTTGCATCTATATTTATGAGAACTATTGGACTACAATTTTATTTACATAAAATATCTTTCTCTGGTGTTGGTATCAAGTCATTGCTGATGATTTGACAAGTGTTCCTTTTTCTATTTCCTAAAACAGTTTATGTAGAATTTTTAAATGTTTGATACAAACAGTGATGTCAACGGTCTTGATTTCTTTGTACGAAGGTATTTATTTACAAATTCAATTTTTTGAGAAAATAGGGAGTTATTCAGAATTTCAATTTCTTCTTGAGTCAGTTTTAAGAATGTGTGCCTTTTAGTGTGTTCGTCCTTTTCATATAAGATGCTGAATGTTATAAAATTGTCTTTAATTCTCTTTATTATTCTTTAATATCTGTAGGATCAGTAGTGATGTTCTGATATGGGTAATTTGTGTGTTTTCTCTATTTTCCTTTCTTAGTCTAACTAAGGGTTTATAATTTTATCAATATTTTCAGAGAAACATCCTTGGGTTTTACTGATTTTTCATTTTTTGTCCATTTTTTATTTCATTGATTTCCTTTCTTATCTTTTTTGTGCCCTTCCTTCTAATTACTTTTGGTTTAATTTGCTCTTCTTTTTCTAGCTTAGTAAGGTTGAAGCTTAGATTTTAAGACATTCCTCTTTTTTAAGTTGCATCCCACAACTTTTGGCATGTTGTGTTTTCATTATTATTCATTTAAAAATAGTTAATAATTTCCTCTTTAATTTGTTCTTTGACCCTTGGATTATTTAGAGGAGTGTTGCTTAATTTCTAAATATTTGGGGACATCCCTTTACCTTTTATTATTGATTTCTAATTTAATTCTGTTGTAGTATGAGAATATACTCTGTATTATATGAATTATTTTAAATTTATTGGAACTTGTTTTATGGCCTAGCATATCTTGAAGAATGATCCATGAACATGTAAAAACAATGTAAATTCTGCTTTTATTGGTTGTAACGGTCTCTATATGTCAATATAGATCCCTACATGTCAATATAGGTCTCTATATGTCAATAAGAGAGGTATATTAAAATTTCAAAGTGCAATTTGGATTTGTTTATTTCTTCTTTTAGTTTTATCCATTTTTACTTCATGTATTTTGAATCTGAGTTATTAAATGCATAAACACTTAAGATTATAATGCTTTGTTAATGAATTGGTCTTTTTATTATTATGAATTATTCCTCTTGTTATCTGTGATATTTACTTTGTTATTAAATGAGCTATTCCAGATTTCTTATGATTATTGTTTGCATGGTACATATATTGCCATCTTTTTACTTTTGTTATATCTGTATCTTTATATTAATATCTATTTCTTATAAACAGCATACAATTTGGATCCTACTTTTTAATCCAGTATGAAAATTAATTTGTCTTTTAATTGGAATGTTTAGTCTATTTACATTTTTTATATAGTTGGATATGACTACCTTGTTGCTGTTCATCCTCCTTTTCGTCACCTCTTCTTGATCCCTTTTTCCCTCCTTTTCTGTCTTCTTTTGAATTAAGTGAATATTTTGCATTATTAC
The DNA here is from genome assembly GCA_004027955.1 of Chaetophractus vellerosus. NCBI lineage: Eukaryota > Metazoa > Chordata > Mammalia > Cingulata > Chlamyphoridae > Chaetophractus > Chaetophractus vellerosus. Next base: position 8,424 of record PVKH010035855.1, read on the forward strand.
ATTTTATTTTCTCTAATGCTTGTAAGCTATGCCTCTTTGTTTTACTGACATTTAGTGGTTGCTCCTGCACTTACAAAATCAGTTTACATTGGTACTTAACTTATACAGTCTGCACTTTTCCGTCTTTCCATCCTTTATGCTATACTTTTACGTCTACATGTGTCATAAAACCCACAGTGCACTATTATTATTTTTACTTTAACCAGTTCATTATCTTTTAAATAGATTGAGAACTGGGAAATTATTTCTATCATTACTCATTCCTGGGGTTCTACATTCCTTCCTGTAGACCCAAGCTTCCATTTGGTATCATGTTCCCTCAGCTTGAAGAACTTCTTTTCATAGTTCTTGTAGTGAAGGTCTGGCGGCAACACATTTTCTCAGCTTTTAATTTTAATTTTCTGGGAAGTGTCTTTATTTTTCCTTAAACTTTGAAAGAAATGTTGGTTGGAGATAAAATTTTAGGCTGATAACTTTTTTTCTATCAGCACTTGAAAGGTGTTATTGCATTGTCTTCTGTCTTGCATTGTTTCTTCTTTGTAGTTAATAATAATCTCTATTGTTGCTCCCTTCTATGTAATGTGTCTTTTTTCTTTCATTGCTTTTAACATTTTTCTCTTTATTACTGGTTACCCACTAGTTGATTATAATGTGCCTTGGTCTGGTTTTCTTTGTTTATCTTGCTTGGGTTTGGTTGAGCTGCTTCAGTAAACACACAGGGGCTTATATTTTTAATTGAATATTGAATATTTTCAACCATTGTTGCTTCAACTAAATTTTCTCTTTCTGTCTCTGTACTCCCTCTGCTTTGTGTCTGGTACTCCAATTATATGTCTTTTAGACTATTTGATATTGTCCGATATGACATTGAGAATTTGTTCATTTTTCAGTTATTTTTTCTTTTTTCTACTTCAGTTTGAATAGCTTCTATTGCCCTGTCTTCAGTTGTGTAGTCTGCTGTTAAACAGATCCAGTGAATTGTTCTAGAATTTTAGCTTAGTTTCTTTTTTTGGTATTTTTGAAGTCTCTACTAAGGTTCCCTATTTGTTCTTTTGTTATGTTTATGCTTTCCTAAAAATCTTTACTCATATTTATATTAGCTGTCATAATAATATTCTTGTTTACTAATTCCATCATCTCTGTCATTTCTGGGTTTGTTTGTATTAACTAATTTTTCTCCTAGTTATGGTTACTTTTTCCAACTCCTTTGTTTTCAAGTAAATTTTAGTTGTATACTGGGTGCTACATTTTTATAGATACTGCATTTTTGAGTGTCTGGATTTTGTTGTCTGAGTTAGCAGAATTTTAGCATTTACTCTTACAGGCAGTTAATTTACTTGAGCATCAACTTGCTCCTTCTAAGGCTTGTTTTAAATTTTTTTTTTTTTTTTTTTTTTTTTAGGGTGAGTCAAGCCTTGGCTCTAGGACTAGATTAGCCCTACTTTAAAAGTATGGTCTCTACAAGGCTGATTGGTATTCAGCTGTCCCTTAGCCCTGGGTAACCTCTGATAACTATTCAGTTTACATGTGCCAATAGTATTCTTGTCCCCATAATCATTTTTGCCCGACCTTGTGGAGAATCTCACTGTGTATATGCAGAATAGTATTTAAGCAAGGACTCATGAGGAACCTTATGTTGATTTCTGGTGCCCTTTCTTTTCACAGTTCCCTTCTCTTTGATCCCTTGCCCCATAAAATGTTGACACCTCAATAGCCCTGAATTCCAACCTCTGTATCCTCAGTTCAGCAAAGCTGTTGTGTTCTTTTTGGGCCCTACCTCCCTGATCTACAGTCTGAAAAGGACCACCATGAAGAAAGCTAGAACGATAATGGGACTCTTCTTACTTCTTTCCCTTCTCTCAAGTATTACAGCTCTGCACTGCCTGATGGTCAACATCTTGAAGCTTTTGTTCAATAAATTTTGTTTAGATTAAGAGCTAGTCTGATACAAACATTCCATCATTAGCATACGTGGCAATCCCTTACCAATGTTTTTTTTTTTAAAAACTTGCAGTCCATTGTCCTGACCCTTCACGGCAGCTTCATTTTTATTTGACAGATCACAGATGCTGTTCAGTGGCAAATTCTACCTGCAGAACTTGTTTTCATTTACTGAGTAAATTCACAGATAGATGGTTTTCAGTTGGCAAAAATGTTAAAGGTTCGTCAGAGCATAGTACATTAGCACAGAATAATCCGCAAACTCACCAGTATTTGCTACATCTATTGTAGACTCTACAGAAATGGGAGAGTATTGATTTACCACTTATTTTTGTACACATTTTCCCATTATTTCAATTAATTCTTTGTGAATTAATTTTAGGATAAATTAGTCACTTTTTTCCCTGATTCATATCTTTCTAAGTGGTCACGAAAAGAAGACAAAATTTAGCAATTATCTTGATAATTAACATAACATTTCTACTATCTGAAGAATATTATTTTTTAAAGCATGACCTCTAGGGAACAAACCTCTTTCATGTAAAAAAATGTAGTAACTGCAACTACTCTTAGAGGTCCTAAAAAATAATACTCTTTTGTCTGTTGTTTAAGATGTTGATTGTGTATATTTTAATTTTATTTAAATATAATTCAAGTAAACAGATCCTTGTTTTACTTTGTGGAATCTTTATGACTTTTGAGAGTTTAATATATTTATCCAGTCTGCAGATTCATCTGATGTAAGTTAATGTTTGTCTTGTTGAAAACAGTTCATCGACAAAGTAAACAAAACAATGATAATGCAATATCAAAAGCCATAGTTTTGTAATGGACTAGCCAGGATGTCATAAAAGTTTGAAAATTTCATTTTTTTCCTAAAATATTTGTTGGAGAAAGAACATGTTTATCCATTGTATATTCTGATTGATGCTCTGTAAACATTTCTGGGATGGTGATTTTTAAAACTAAACTTTTACCAAAGAATATTGAATGAAATAATTTCTTATAATAGATCATAAAGAAAGATCCCAGGGGCCGGCTCGATAGCCCAGTGGATAGGGCGTCGGCATACCACATGGGAGGCCCCGGGTTCGATTCCCAGGGACCTCTCCTAGTGGGCAGACCGCCTTGAGAATGGCAAGCCGCCATGGGCGGGCCGGAGCCGCCGTTGGCAGGGCAAGAAGCTGCCACGGACATGGCAAGAGCCGCCACGGGCAGGGCAGGTCGCCGGCGGATGGAGCGCAGCCAGCCACCCGTGAACTGAAAAGCCGGCCGTGAACAGACGCAGAGACCGCCCACAAGCGGGGAAAGCCGC